>OV725078.1:36233836-36492397 GCA_928085145.1 Nezara viridula
ATAAGGTCGAGGATAAATGGGATATTAAGGTCACGTAGGATTGTAGGATTTTGTTGGTTACATAGAACGGAGCATCGACTATTGTTCGGAGGACTTTGGACTAAAAGGATTGGATGCGTCTAATGTAAGAGAATGTTGCTTTCCCCTAAAGTTCGAGTCCGTAGGTCCAAATAGGTTTCAGGATTGTCTTATAGATATGTAATTTGTTGTCAATTGAAAGTTGAGATATAATTGCAGTTGCTTGTATAATTGGCCGTATCGTAGATTAAGTTCTTGTCTTTTGAGTCTAGTATGTGGATTCCACGTTAGTCTTCGGTCTAAGAGAAAGCCAAGATACCGGACTGTGTCTGAAAAAGTAAGCTGGATGGAATTACAGTGGATTGATAGACAGGATCTACGCCGGAGTGTGAAGGTAATGTGTTTGCATTTAGACTCGTTTACTTTGATACTCCATTAATTAAACCACTGCTCAATCAGGGAGAGGTGTCTTTGCAGATTTAAAGATGCTACTTCGGAATCTGAGTTGGATGGTAGAATGGCGGTGTCGTCTGCAAATGTTGCCAGGAAGGTATCGGGATGGACGGGGATATCAGCAGTAAAAAAGGATATAAAGGACGGGACCCAAGACGCTACTTTGAGAAACACCGGCTTCAACTGGGTAGAAATTGGAAAATTCTGTACCACAGCGAACTCGGAAGGTGCGATCAGAGAGGTAGTAGCGGAGGATTAGGTACAAGGACTGTGTAGTAGGTTTTCAGCTTGGAAAGAAGCCCGGCGTGCCATACCCTGCCGAAAGCTTGAACTATGTCCAGAAATGCACCCGAGCAATATTGCTTGCTTTCCAGTGCTGCGGAAATATGATCGACCACTCGAAGTCTTTGTTGGGCTGTGTAGTGTAGTGAACGAAATTCGAACTGATGGGAAAGAAGGTTTTGGGATTCTATAAATGGTAGGATTCGTTTCAGGAGGATCTTTTCAAAGATTTTTGAGAGGATTGGAAGTAGGCTAATTGGTCTGTAGGACGCTGAGGTGTTGGGAGGTTTGTTTGGTTTCGGAAATAGGATAATACTGGAATGTTTCCCAAAAAGATCCCATATAATAGGAGTTATTAATAATTGAAATAGTAATGGACTATGGTCTGAGGAAAGTTCGTCAAGACGGGTAAGAGAATGATTGAGGGGACCTGAACCACTGTGGATGCAAAAATCAAGAATGTCAGGATTGCGTTTAGTATCAGTGGGCCAGTAGGTAGGCGAGTTGGATGGAACGAGGCTGAAATGTTGGGAATTGAGTGTAGACAGCAATATTCTGCCACGAGAATTCGTGATTCTTGAAAACCATTATTGATGCTTGGCATTTAAGTCTGCACCCAGGATGAAATGATGACCTAAGGAATTGAGGAGAGAACTGAACTGGACTTTGGATATGGATCTGTTAGGAGGGAGGGGAAACCTTCAACACGTGCTGTATATATGCTGTATATATATATATATATATATATATATATATATATATATATTTATACAGAACTGATTAGAGAAACATGTCAATAAATATCTCATATGACACGATATGAAGGCACGGAAGTTAAGATGGGCATGTAGAACTCGTTACAATCCATCTGAAATCCTAAATCTAGCTATGAATGCCTCAATAGAAGGCAAAAAAAGATCACATGGAAGGCAAAAATCAGATGGATAATTAGAATCAACAAAGATGCAATAGAGTCGCATGAAGATAATTGGAAAGAAATATTCCAAGACAGGCATATATATATATATATATATATATATATATATATATATATATATATATATATATATATATTATATCAGATTATAGTTGCAATTTCAACCACACAGTTAATGCAGGTAAAAAACAAAATAATCAGTCAAGATTTTGCAAATTCATGCGTCAATAAAAAAATAAAAATATGTGTTTGGATGTCATGAAGTGATGTGATCTTGTTTTTTTTATTGTCCTGATGGCTGAATTGGAGAAACTCTGATGCGTTATTTTGTTCTATATTTTTATTATAAAGACACAAAGTTGAGTGGTTGGAATTTCAATTATAACATCGAATCTATTTTCTTTCTCTAGTTATGTTTTTTACTCGTTTATATTATATATATATACTTATACTTATATACTAAAGTATATATACTTGCTGTGAGGGAGTCAATTATACATTGGATCACAGTTTACTTTGGTATATTTTCAAAAGCCATTTTTTGAAATATTACAGAATATGTCTGTCTTGACACCACTATTATTACTACAGACTGCGGTTATTTTTTTGTTTTAAATTTTAAAAATGAATATATTATTTTTTTTAATGGTATACGATAAATAGTACAGGTTTTCTTTTGTTTATGTTTTATATGGCTTACTGATAATATTGACATTGTTAGCTTACTGTAACCAACTATTAAAGGCAGCGTTCGTTATTTTTCAAACTTTTGTTTAATTAAGTAATAAGCAATGCCAAATGATACATACTTTCATTAATTATCTGAATTTGTAATTCTATACAACTTGTTCTTGGCAAATAAGACATTTTGGAAGACTATTTCAGTTTGAAATGAATGCAAAAGATACAATCCAATTAATTGTGAATGAGTACTATGAAGTCTGATAATCAATGAGCCTTATTAATATCTTCAAAGAGTCGCAATGTTTGCTGACTCCTGCCCTAGTGTATCTTGAGTCATTAACATCTTGGACCTACCTATTAGGTGTAGTATAATATACAGGATGTCTGGTAAGTAGAGGGAAATTTTTATAGGAGTGATAGCAGACCTCAAGAGTTACAAAAAAGTCTATATAAATAATGGGCCAATTTTCACTAGAAAATCCATGTTTTTTATTTTTTTTATAGTGAGTCAGGTTTTTTGTTAAATCAAAAGCAATAACTATAGAAATATTTATGTTAAGTAATTAATAATTGCTTCATTAAAAACTAAATAAAATATAATTTTAATGAAGATAGATTTTATCATTGTTAAAATCATTTATAGAGGACTTTTGAGCGGTTAAACTAAGCTAAGTTCAGTTTTTATAAAAATAATAAATTATTCGATATTTTTGTTATCACCCTTTAACTGTACTACAGATACCCCACTTTCACAAAAACTTCTTCATTTAATAAGCTCTAAGTAGGTATTAATCAAGTGGAGAATTATTGGGAAAAAATTGAGGTTCAACTCAAATTGTGTAAAAAAAATGATATTTTTTATCTTATAATTTATGAGAGTATAATTATAATTATAAATAATTATTTATAAAAAAAATAATTATTGAAAAATTAATTTTTCAAAAAATGAAATGTGTGTTTAGGCAATTTTGTTTATTATAATACATCTCACATAATAGAAAACAAGAAGTAAAAACTTTGTAACAATTAATTGTAGTCATATTTCTAAAAACAAGGATACTTTTACTTGATAGGATAAAAAATATCATCATTTTTTTTACACAATTTGAGTTGAACCTCAATTTTTTCCCAACAATTCTCCACTTGATTACAGGACACTTACAGGACCGTAGCGCCAAGAATAAATAAAAAATAAAATAAACTAAGAGAATATTAGTAAATATCAAAGAGTTTTGGCCAAGTGTATAGTCTTTTTAAAAAATGTGAAATAGGTTCTTTATAATCGAAGCTTTCGATATCATATGTTTTTCTTTAATCACGTATAGTAACAGGTGGTTATTAAAAAATAACTGGAGGAGCTTACTGCAATAAACTCGTGGCCCCACTTTGATGTGTGGACAAAAGATAAGGACCTCAACTGAAAAGGTACCGTTGGAGGTTTGTTCGCCCCTTTTGAGCGAGCGTAGCGAGCGGATGTCCAAGGTAGCTATGTAATTGAGGTCCAGATTTTAACTGGAAAGGACAAGTTAGAAGTTTGCGGAAGTCGTAATAATGATCTAAAAAAGGAAGATTATACCGCTGAACAAGTTGTCAAAAAATTGTCAAACCATTCTTGGAATTCCATTTATTCTGTGATAATGAGATCTCTTGTGGCACTAAATACAGTAGTATTTAGTTACCTACTTTTCAGTAAAATTTAATTATTACCTACTCTTTTTAATTGCTTATTAATTTGAAGTTGAAAGTTTATATTATGACTTCTTACATGTAAACTAAAAAAAAAAAAAGATTATATTTTAATACAATCATTTGTTTTTGCAATGAATTACAAATTTCTGTATAAGAATGTTTTAATTAATATACAGTAGTAGAGTGAAAATTTTATAGGAGTGATAACCGACTTCAAGAGCTACAATAAAGTTTATATAAACAATGAGCCAATTTTCAGCAGCAAAATAGGAAATCCAAGTTTTGTGGTTTTTTAAGTGAGTCGAGTTTTTTAAGCAAGCAATAACTAAAGAAATATTTATGTTGAGTAATTAATAAATGCTTCATTAAAAACTAAATAAAATATAATTTTAATGAAGATAGAGTTTATCATTGTTAAAATCATTTATAGAGGACTTTTGAGTGGTTAAACTAAGCTAAGTTCTGTTTTTATAAAAATCATAAATTATTGGATATTTTTTATATCACCCTCTAACTGTACTACAGATATTCCACTTTCACAAAAACTTCTTCATTTATTAAGCTCTAAGTAGATATTAATCAAGTTGAGAATTATTAAGGAAAAGACTTGAGATCCAGCTCAAATTGTGTAAAAAAATGATGTTATTTTTTATCCTATCAAATAAAAGTATCCAAGTTTTAGCAAAAATTACTACAATTAATTGTTACAAAGCTTTTATTTTTTATTTTCCATGATTTGAGATGTATAATAATAAATAAAATTGCTTAAACACACATTTTAATTATAAAAAAAAATAATTATTGAAAAATTAATTTTTCAAAAAATGAAATGTGTGTTTAGGCAATTTTGTTTATTATAATACATCTCACATAATAGAAAACAAGAAGTAAAAACTTTGTAACAATTAATTTTAGTCATATTTCTAAAAACAAGGATACTTTTACTTGATAGGATAAAAAATATCATTTTTTTTACACAATTTGAGTTGAACCTCAATTTTTTCCCAATAATTCTCCACTTGATTACAGGACCAATTACAGAACACTTACATGACAAAAAAAAAATAATTATTTTTTTATAATTATACTCTCTTATTATCCTTCGCCACTCTCCTCTTTCCCGAGCGAGCATTCTCCATCTTCGAATTCCCATCCTTTTCAGGCTGTCCTGTACCTGGCCCAGCCATCTCAGGCGTGGTCTTCCCCTTCCACGTTTTCCAGCAGGCCGATCCTCTAGAAAGCGTTTGGGAATCGCATCTCGGGGGATACGCGCCACATGGCCCAACCATCTGATCTGGTTTCCCCTCACAATTGAGACCAAATCCGGCCTCGCATACATTTCATATAGCTCTTTATTAGTGCGATTTCTCCATTGTCCCTGTTCGCACACCGGGCCATACATTCTGCGGAGAACCCTTCTCTCCCATGCGAGTAGCCTTTTTTCCGATGCTAATATTCTCTTAAACAAATCTTTAAATCTTCTTAACATTGTACTTCCGCTTAGAAAAGGACGACTCACCAATCTCGACAGTCATTTCAGGCCTTCCAATTTTGATTGGATTTTTCAGTACGTTGCTGACACAAAACGCCCATAAATAACTCTTCCAATCCGTTGTATTATGTTCTACCATACCTAATTCTTTAGCACAGTACTTTGAATTAGTGTATTCCTCACACCAGGAATGAATAAATAACATGAAAGTGGTTAAAGGTAATCTTGTATGCTCTCACCATGTTTTGGAGAGTTAATCCTTCATTTCTACACCAACGTACATTACAACTCCACCTGTCATAAGCATCATTTCTTTCGACGAGCTTCATTAGGCATCCTTTATTACAGATGTGCTGCTTATGGATGATTTCAGCTTCTTGATAAAATTTACAGGCTTCCCTCTCGTTGTTATTCAAACTGGAGTATAACCGAAAAGAGCTCCTTTTTCTAACTAAATGAATCTGTTAACAGATGAGAGAGAGAATCACTTTATTATCATAAAATAAAACAAAATGGTGCTGCCCAATTACATTGGGTTGCTAACAACACAGCATACTTATTAATCACTACAGACATTATTTAAAATTATTATACAATTATAGAATTAACAATATGTATGAGCATAGTATACAATATTTTATACGTATATATATATATTATTTTTTATTTTTATTTTTTTCCTTTTTTTTTTTTTTTTTATGATTTTTACTATTTCTTTCATTCATTTATTATCATTCTGTACCCTTTCTCTTCCTTCTCTCCCCCTATACATGTTCCCACTCACATTCCCTCCTCTCTCTTTCTAACCTAATACATAAAAAAATTCATAAAGTACAGTGGACGTGTTCAATAAATAATAATATAAAAAATGCTGTAACACACGCATGCCTCCCCCCGCGAGCAAACTCTCCCCCTATCCGCTCCCATGCACATGGTGGTGGATGATTCCCAGGGAGTCGAGGATTATACTCTCTGCCAACCTTGCCACGTCCTTTATGTCGACACCAAGGCCCTCCATGAAGCTCCTTGTTGAGTCTGGTATCGTTCCGCGAGCTCCGAACCAAAGGCCTCTCACGTGGAACTCTCTCGGCCCGAAACTCTCGCGGAACTTTTCACTAAGGAAAGGGATGCATTTCTCATATATCTGTTTTTTCTCCCTTTCCACTTTTTCTGCCTGATCGAGGTCGTTGGTCTCATATCTCACGGTCGGATCCAAAATCATCGCCGACTTTCCCGTCTTAGGGAATGCTACAATGTCGGCATATCGGGTGGATCCATCCGTATCTATACAATATACTTCCTCGAAACAGGCGTATTCTCTCTCTTCAAGGAGCCTCATCAGTTCATGCTTGACTCTGTGGTGACGGCGTGTTATAAGGAGGGAGTTGTTGGGGCATTTTCCAAGCACATGTGCTGGTGTTTCTGGCTCTCTGTCGCATTTGCGACAGAGGGACCCAACTTCTCTTACCTGTCCGCTGACACCTGGGACTCCACGCAGGGGAGCATAATTAATATTTAGTTTCAGGGCATTTGACCATTCAGACCCAGAAAGTACTTGCTTATCATACATGTATTTATTGGCTTTCGGGGTCTCTTTAAAATGGCGAACTCCAATGCCCTGCCACCTGCAATTGGTCCATTCCTCAAACGAATTTTCTCGAAGCGACTGCCGTAGAGCTCTCATATTCCGAATACCCCGATCAACCCCCAATCTCTCGGCACATTCATCAACCTCAGCCGAATAATCAAAGATCGACTGAAAAAGGGCATCGGGCACATTGGACAGTCGCTGAGCAATGGACCAATGTTGTAGAGGAGCCTCCCATTGGCAGCGGATTAATCCTAATCCTCGATACCTCCTGGGAGAGTACAACATCGCCGTGGAGGTGTTCGCAGGGAGTCCAACAATAGCCTTCACACTCCTGCGAATCATGGTGTCGATGCCGTCAAGTACGGCAGGACGCAGCTTTGTGAGGGGCGCAGTTTGGAGAGGGTAAGTAAGACCCGGGAACAGATATTGGTTGACAATGTTTAGCTTCTGCTCCGGCTTCAGCAAGGGAGAGGTTACCAGTTTATTCAGGTTTTCGTTCAATTTGGTCACCGAATCTTCGTTGAACTGTAGCTCTCCCGAGAATGTACATCCTAAATACTTGATTGTATCTCCATTCTGCATTGTTTGGATGTACTCTCCGTTCTCAAGGGAGAGCATCGCGGTTTCCAGCTCTCCTTTATTTAGAACGATGCCCACGCTTTTTTGAGGATTAATAGCCAAACCAATTCCCTCAAATGTCCTCTGAACGCTGCCGATCACTCTTTCTGCAGCCCCCTTGTCACGCGCTGACACGGCCTGGTCATCCGCGAAACCTGTGAGGACCACACAACCTTGGTCACTTTTTAACTTGTATCCAAATTTTTTGGAAAATTCTTCATCGCACAGGTCGCGATAGAGATGGTCAATGGCCAGGTTGAAGAGCGACGACGACAAGGGGCCGCCTTGGGGTACCCCGCGCAGCACTTTGATTTGGCTAGTTGCGTGAACACCGTTACTAATTTTGATTGTGTTCGTGCAGAGGAGAGCCGATATAACGTGTTGAAGATCCGGCGACACACCTCTTGCTTCCAAGGAGCTCACGATATGATTGTGGCCAACATTGTCAAAAGCACCGACAACGTCAAGGAATACCACCGCACAATCTTTTTTCATAATCTTTGCATCTTTCAATACAGCGTCGATAATCCTTGCGTTGACGTGCGTTCCCGGGAGGCCTTTTATAAAGCCTCTCTGATTCCTGTGGAAGGTGACCTGTTTTCTTAATTCGTGGTCCAGAACCTTCTCTATGATTCGGCGCACAATAGAATAAATGGTGATGGGTCTCCAGGAAGGGATTTTGTTTACATCACCTTTCCCCTTATATATTAGTATTGTGCGCCCTTGTCGAAGTGGTTCTGGGACATAGGCCACCTTCAGCATTATCTCCGCAATTGTTCTAATAATATTTGCAACATCAAAATATTTAATCGTGCGGATCAGAACTCCATCAGGCCCCGGCGATGTGTCCATTGATGTTGATTTAATGGCTTTCTTGACGGTTTCTACATCAATGGACACTAAATTTGGCATCGGGGCACACTGCTCGTAATCCGCACGCCTGCAGAGATTTTCGCTCTCAAAGAGGTCTTTATAATATTTTTCGATATCGGCCATCTTTATAGGACACCTCTTAGGAGCATCGGCATTCATAACAGTTTGCACAACTTTTTTTCTTTTATTGTAATAATTATACTGTGCGACTTCGTATTGATACTGCTCCTGCCGACGACTCCTGTCTACCTTGTTCGCTCTTTGCGGATTTGAGACTTGTCCAGCACCCTTATCAGCCATTTTAGTTTTTTTTTTTTTTTTTCTCATCCTGTAAAATTTAACGGCTGGGTGCTGGGGACCTGGCAGTTCCGCATTGATATTCTTGAGAAAATTCAGGAACTTGCCTACGGCCTCATCAAAATCCGCAATATTCATTGTGTTTTCTTTTAAGAGATTCTTGAACACGGTAGACCATCCAATAATGTCCTCTTTTATTTTTGATACCTCACCCTCTCCATTTTTTGGACCTATAACATTTTTCACTATGCCCCTCAGTGTATTGGTGTTAGCCTCCCTGGGGTGCTTTTTTGCAATATGGGTTCCAAGAGCTCTTTCACCCTTAAAAGAAAGCCCACATATGGGACAAACCTTATTATTAGGGCGTATAACTTCTTCCTCCTGCTCTCTGCTCGCCCCTGCGACATTCTGTGGAACATTTGGCAATGCTGGGAAGACATCATCTATCGAGACTGTCTTTCCCAATAGTACACCTTCTGTGTCTGGCCATTCGACTTTTACAATTTTCTTTTGGCCGCCTTCCGCGGTATCCACAGACATCACAGAGGCAACAACAGCCATAAAGAAAAATAATATAACATTGATTCAAATGTAACTGATACTTTTCTATAATAGATACTTTTTCTGTTTAAAAAACAACTAGAGGGCCTAATCTGCAAAAGACCTGTACAGTAGTACCACTAGCTGATCATTTAAAATCAAAAATAGAAAAGTCTATTTAGAATCATAACTGTCCATAATTTCTAGCTGATCCACTTAATTCCAGTTTCTGCCGCTAAATGAAATTTATCTTCGGATGTTTCACAAATTTGCTGCCATATCCAATTCTTAAATGGATAATTATGAGCATTGATCGGTGGTAGTCACATGGTGGTGTTTTTCCATATTGAACATTCAATAATAAATGATTCAAGAAGAGCGTTGATAAAAGTTGAAAACATAATCGCCAACTTTCAAAAAAAGAAAAAGAAAAACTTAGTACTTTCTGAGCTAAATGTTACATTTCTATTATACTCGAAAACAATAGTAAATCGATAACCACTCTTTCACTTGCGTGAACTATCCTTATTGAACTTTGTCTTAGCACAGTTTTGTCTTCTAACAGATAACAACACCTTCCAAAAAACAAAACAAAATGAAGCCAACCACTATTATCAAAGAACAAGAATTTCTCAATAAAGTTGGCGAAAATGCCGATTAACTTGACAACATTTTAAAACAAAAATGTAATGTTAAACCATACGGGAGATCATCTTTGATAGAATAAAATAGAAAAAGGATTATTTTGTAAACTTGAAATTTAGGTCGAATCTTCCAAGGTATCAGAAGATGATGTGAAAATAATAGGCAAAGACTATACTACCAACAGTAGTAGAGAAGTAGAACGACGAAATTCGAGGAAAATAATGTCTAGTGGACCATTTTACAAATCTATTACTTTCCAATTAGAAGAGTCGTTTTTGAAATATAGGTGTGTTAAAGAAAATACATTTGAGTATTCTTAAGCAAATACAATGGATAAACTTCGATAAAATTGATATGGGAACATTTAGTAGCCAACATACAGAAGTTCTGAAGATTTCATCGAAATCCAAGAAAGAGTAGCAGGTGTTCTGCAAGTCACATGGATTTGACTGCAGACAGACACGAAACTAAATATGTTTTTTTTATTTCTACAACGTCCGTAAAATACTAGTGAACATTTTCAATTGCAAAGATAACACTTCGTTTCACTTCCTCGATTAATGCGAAGATTCCCTGCCTTCTGAAGCCAGTATGGCTACGTTTTCTCTACGTAATGTTTTGGTATCTTGGTAATCAAGAAATGAATATTCTTTAATGGCATCTCACCAGTATTTTGGTCTTTGATCTATTTTACTATTACCATAAACTATGTTAATAATTACTCTCAATCATACAAATATGTTTATGAAAAAAAAATAGCATGGATATTTTAGTTAGCATTTATCATACAAATGTCTTTGTTACCAGATAATTGTCTTCGTTCTCCATAAGACAGAGACACTTCATAGTATACATATTTATAGGCTTGAGAATATTTTTAATTATTACAATAGAGTGAATGAATTCTCAAACATATGATGACGTTGCTTAATTCAAAAAAGAGCGTGAACAATGCTCAAGATTTCATATATATTTTATAATAAAGAAGAAAATATCAATAAACATAAACAAAAATAGAAGGCTTACACAAGAAAACAATGGAAATTTAAAAAACTTACCGTGAAAAAAGTCTATATTTTTAAAACCTATAACTTAATGCATACCAGTACTTTGTAAGAAAATATTGCTTCACGACCAATACAAGAAGGTGATGAGGTCAGCAATCAAGATATTCCTTCAACCCAATTTATGCGGGCAGGATGTGTCTTAAGGAAGATTCATATAACCAGAGTCGTACTGTAGCTAATTTATTTAAAATATTAAAAGGACAAAGCCAGGCTATTACTCGTACCAGGAGAGTTAAAAAAAGATAAATAGAATTTGTCGAAGTAACACCATACTTCTTTGACAGAATCAGATACTATTGAAAATTAATTTTGAAAAAATACAGTGCTGTCTGTTTTATAATTGTTGGGTTCAATAATACGGAAGCGACACTTATTTTAATATCTGCAAAAGCGTTAAAAAAATAAATGCTTATACATGACATACCTTTCTATGCCTTTGCTCCATTGCCCAGACAGATATGACCAACCTCCCTCCAATCCTCAGTATCCTTGCTAGTTCCTTCAGAGCAGTTATTCTTCTTTCGGTTGTAGCGAAATGATGGACAACTGCTATGGAAAGTACGGCATCGAAGCTTTCGTCTCGGAAAGGTAAGGCAAGATTGTCACAAACCATCACCTACAACAGTATTTTATAATCTTACCATCAATGTTTAAGAAACATTACATGTACTGAAATTTGGGATTAAAACAAGAAATTATAACAATCTGAGGAATGGAAGGAATAATACAAGTAAACATAGTTCACATCTTTCGCTTATTTATTTAGGAAATCACTTATTTATAACCAGGGCTGTAAATGAAAATTCAACTTATATTTTTAATCAGTTCCGATAGGACTGGTATCTGTATTTTTATATTGTTTTTGTTATTTCGGAACTAGAACTTTTTTTCACGAAACTTCCCAACAAAAATTTCAAAGAATTCCATCCTTAGTTACAAAATCAACCAAATTATAAGAAGCAGAAAATTTATTCATCATATTTTCACTCTAAGCCCAATTACTGTTTATTTCTCATTTAACATAGCTTCAAAACATAACATAAAAAAAATAAAACTTAAACTTTTACTGTAAATACAGAAAAAATAGTATTCTCACTGAATCTACACCGACTTTTATTGCCGGCGGTTGAGAGAGTATAGCAGGGAACTCTTGGAGCCCTGCTTTTCCTTCCAAAGTGAGGGAAAAGTCTAGTAGGGTGTTCCCTTGGCTGAGTATATCGTATATAAGTATTACTAGGTTTTTAGAAGATTTATTTTATTTTTACTCGTCTTCAAATCTACATTATATATTTTTTATCATTAATGTTATTTTTTTTTTAATTAAGTATTTATATTTGCTTTCTTTTTTGCATGTACATATTGTATGAATGGATACTTATAGTCCACATATTTGTTGCCAATATGGCAGATTATATTATTATTCAAAAAACTTGTGACAAATTTGAAAGTTCTAAAAAAAATTATGGTACTTGTGAGCGACGTGGCCTCTATGGACTACTATCTGCAGTTATTTTGTTATTTAAAGTGTTGTTGTTGTTATTTATATTTTTTGTTATTGAATGTTTATAACCTGAACACTGATAATTGTTATAAGGCACTGATAATCCCTATCTTCTATATGAAATTAGACTCTCGTATAATAAGAAATATAAATATATTTGGTGTTGCCTTTTTTTTTCCTGTTTCTTATTAATATATATATATATATATATATATAATATATATATATATATATATAAATAAGAAATATAAATATAATAATAATATAGCAATTTAATAATAAGAAATATAAATAAAAACAACAACACTTTAAATAACAAGATAACTGCAGATAGCAGTCCATAGAGACCACGTCGCTCACATGTACCAAATTTATTGCTATTGTTAAAAAGGAACATTAAAAAAAAATCCATCAAAATTTCCTTCTTGTTTATAAAACATTAAAAGTATATAAACAAATCCTGAATAATATTATTTTTTTGAGGAAACCACCTATAAAATACAAAGAAATATTATTTATTCCTTTCTCGTCTTTCTTTCTCTATTATTATTATTATAAAATGCTAAAAACAAAAAAAATTGTTAAACATGAAAAATATGTCAACACGCAAATGCACCATCTACGTGTATGTTTATATATTGGCATATGGTTAGCGCTGTAGAATATGAACAAATTTCGGTCATGTGATATGGTCTTTTTTTACGAACATATATTACTTATGGGATAAAAAGCCTTGAGAGGGTAACCCAGCATCACGTTACGGCGAGAAATGTATTCAATGGTGCAGCGGCAGGCCACCCATAACTCGATAACAGGTCCCTTTGGGGCCAATTTTGGCTGTGCCCTTCCCACCAAAGTACGACACTACACTCAGAGGGCAGTGTCAAATCGGTCTTGATCCACGAATTATATCTGCTTAGGATCAGGAGGAAATCCTATGATCAAGCATTAAGGTTGTAGCTTTAATGTCCATGAAAATCACATCGCGATTTCGGATTAAGTTATATGAAATTTGGTATTTCATAATCTGGCTAGACTATTAGACATTAGATCGATGTGATGTAGATGACCCCCAGAAGGGTTATGAGCACCCTTAGCCTGGGGGGAGAGGAGATAATTAAATTTCTTAGAATCCCGCGGCGAAGTGGCTTTAGAGAATGGCCACCTGAATCGGGCGGTCAACATGATTGCAAAAACCGATTACATTGTTCTGCAAAAAAAAAAATATTTTTCTCTTCCTTGAGAATTGCTTCCCGATTTTTATATTTTAATGTGTGCTGAGTTAGAAAATGAAGTCCGAAAAATCAGACATTATTTTTGAGTAAATGAAGATTGTTTTTGAAAAAAAACAACTGAAATAGCATTTTGTTTTTTTACTTTATTTATTTTCTTGTGAATATGAATAATAATATATAAAATGTTTAATCCTGAACATAATATTACTTTATGCCTAGTCAAAGTGTATATTTTTTCCTTTTACAGTGTTCATCAGCTGTGTACATTTAGTGCTGCCCAGAACCAGTATTGGTCTTGCACTTTGCAAGACCAAGACTTAGACCGTCTAACTGATTCAAGACCAAGATAGGTAAAAAAAAATAGATTTCTTGAATAAAAATTAAGGCAAAATAGCTACTAATACTTGACAATTTTAGTTACTATATGTAAAATAGGAAGTGAGGTAGCTCAGTGGTAGGGTACAGAGCTTCCTATGCTAAAGGTCCCAGGTTCGAATCCCGGCTCATGGCAGAAAATTTATTTATTCTGTTTCATTGACCGTGGGGCGACCCTGGGTCAGGAGACCCTCCTGGGGCACACCCAGCCTCTGTAAAGTGGGTACCCTTAATTAAATGATTAATTAAGGGGAAAAACCTGGCGGTTGAGCGTGATCTCGGTCAAATCACATCCTTGCACAACCTTTGATCTAGAAAAAGTGCTTTCCCTAAATAATACTGAACCCAAGACCTTTCATGGGTTGTAGTGGTACAGTTTTTTTTTTTTTTATATGTAATGAATTGGTATAACCAATATACTTTTGCATTTTACTCTTCTGATTTTTCATTTGAGCTTAGTTAGGTTTCTTCTTTCTAAAATATAATATATATAATATCTCTATAGTAATAAACTAATAGGTTATTGCGAGACTCTTACGCATGACTAAGCCTGAGTGCGCAAGACCAAGAATCGTCTTCGTCTCGCATTTGGACAACACCATGTACATTCCATTGTCCAACAATAGTCAACACAAGCATCTTTTCATTGCATTTATCGCAATACTATCTTCTCCATTTGGGCTATTTCTTGATGAAACTGTTTTCCGTGTTCATCTGAAACTGCTCCCAAGTTGAAGAGAGGAAAATTCCAAACGAGAGTGCAAAAAATGAATTTTTAATGGCTAGTTGTATGTAACCTTTAAATGATAATCGCATTTTTTAAACAATATCTTTGTAATTTGTTACTGTTTTGTTGATCGAAAATTGTTGACATATGTTTTCAAACGCAGACCAATCTCTCTTTTCATTTTCATTTTATTTTCCTTTAAAATCCAGGTTCTTGAATAGAGAGTAAATATGTGACTACCAATGTTCTTGAAGCTTAATACTTGAGCTCTCGGAGATTTTTCATGTTGTAATAACTTCAAAATCAAATATTTTTTTATTTTTATTTTTCATTGAAGTTTTTAATGATAAAAAAAGTTGCCAAAATGTTTAAAAACACCACATTTTTTAGAAGCATAACACAAATTTGACACGAATTGGTGCTTGATTTTCTGCCCTTGGATTCGTATTCAATATTCTTCAAAACATAAAAAAACAAACAACATTTCTATTGAAGGGAGAATTTTGATGAAGAGCAGTGTTACCAGCAGGAGGTTGAACTGGAATACCTAACTAAAATTTTTTGCAAGCTTACCTTCTTGGGCTCAGGTATAACCATCCACCCAAGGTCGATGACGAATACCATATGCAAAGGGGTTCGTGCCACTTGAAGGTCGAAATTAACAAAAATATATTAAAAGTTAAGCTCCATTAAAAATCTACTTAGTGATATTTTACCAGTAAACCGTCGATATTTCCGTAATTAACGCCTAGGAAACAGATAAACACACACAAAAAAATCTGGCTGAAATCGAACTTTGGCGAAGGAAGATTATAAAAATATTTTACAAATTTATTCCATAATTTTTGTATTATTTTATTATTATTTATGAAATTTAAAACTGTACAAATTAATATACGTTCAGCAAATGTGATACAGAGATAAGTAAATACATGACAAAGCTTGTAGAGAATCTACCCATTGGTAGCACTCTAATAAAGTATCTAAATTCGGAGATCATGAGGCCATCTTCTTTTCAGAAGCCTACGAGGGTTATTAGGGATCGAGGAAGAAGCAAGGTCAGAAACGAGAAGATCAGGATGGTTCTGAAGTGTATTATGGAAGAATAGTTATCTGTATTGGGCCAAATGGGAGACATTTGGAACATTCAGGTCATTATGGATTGTTTTATTTGTTATAAAGTAAGGCTCATTAAGGATTTTACGAAGGATTTTGGATTATTCTATAAAATTAAAGAAATTATGAGTTAAAATGAAAATTAAATTGAGTCTTACCTCGCTTTTTTCTTCTCTTGCCGCCATCGCCAAACGACTGCATCGGTCAACTCCAAGTTTGAAAATCGAAGGATTGACGTTGAGATATTTTCCGCTTCCACAACCTATCAATTATAAAAAAAAAAAAGTGTAAAACATAGCCTCGTTGTGAAATGCCATTAATAATTGCCATGCACAATATATCTAATTCTAATATATGAACATAAAAATTTCATTTTTTTTTTCTTAGTGTTTCCATTTACCATATTTGAGGGGAACGTGTAGCGTCCGAAATAAAGTTTAGGTGAGGTGAATAGGGCGGAAAAGGCAACATATTCCAGCTTAACTGAAGTAATGTTTGTAATGTGACAGGTCACACGTTATTTTGGTATAAAACAAGACATCTCCGGAGCGCTTTTCCTCAATTGGTGTCGAGTTTGAGCCTTATACTTGTCGCGTTGCAGATTGAAATAAAATATATGATTGTATGGAAGAAAGTTCCAATTCCGGTATATGTAACTCCTTTGTAACCTTTCGACGATGCCCCCGATGAAACGCTTTTCCTCAGTTCGGTATTGCAAAATAACTCACAAAAAGTTCAATGAACACTATACAGATAATAATTACATCACTAGTAGGCCCGTGTGAATAACTCACATAGTGTATTGGTCAGTGATAGTGCATTTAACTCCTCTAATTTTTCATTCGGTCTTAGTTAAGTTTCTCCGATCTAAAAAAAATTGCAGTAATATCTCTACTTACTAAGTAACTGCAAGGCTGTTGCGAGACTCTGGCGCAAAAACAAGACCATGACCAAGACTGAGCTTGCCAGACCAAGACTCGTCTTGGTCTCGCATTACTACACTAGTCAGTGAGCAAACGGGAATATAATATGGGAATAAGTAAATTGAATGCATTATAAGAAGTAATATATCTTTATATCCTAGGTCGAAAGTTCAATTCAAATAATAAATCAATACATAAGAGATGGAGATATATTTTAATATTTTTTTTAAAAATTATTTATGAAATTTACAACTATATAAACAATACAACATGTAAAAATGCACACATTAGAAATCATGACATGAACAGACTTGAAGAGATACTGCCCAGTGGTAGCACTCCCTATTTGATTCTAGGTGAGAAGATCACGAGCCCATCTTCTTTTGAGGCGCCTAGGGGAATTATCAGGAATCGAGGAAGAAACAAGGCTGGAAACAAGTAGATTCGGATGGGACTAGAGTTTACCATGAAAGGATAGGTATCTGGCTCGGGCTAAATCAGCGGCATATGGGACATTAAAGTCTTTATGAATGGTTTTATTTATGACAAGATATGGAGCATTAAGGATTTTAAGAAGGATTTTGGATTGTAAGGATTGGATACGGTAGAAATTCGATGGTTTGCAGAGCCCCTAAGCTCAACTCCGTATGTCCATATAGGTCTTATTATGGTTAAGTAGATGAGTCTTTTGAAATTAATTGAAAGTTTAGAGCGTTTCTCTAGTAGGTGTTGGAGCACTCGGAAATATTTTACTATTAAGATGCGTTTGGTCATTTAAAAGAATATGGGAAAATAGAATTTCATAATGTTTTTCCCCTATGCTAGTGCTTCTGTGTCTGATGTTTTCCATCTGCTGCCGGTAACAAGAGAAATGAAAAAAAAGTTTGGATTAGCCTTATTGTCGCTCTTAGTTAAGTTTGATAATTGTGTTTCTCATTGTTTGTGAAATGTCTAAGCGAACCTTTAAAATGACTAGGATCATAAATAAGAAGTCATTTGTATTGTTTATTAGGCTTGCTGACGTTTCGACACAAGCACGCGGGTCATCAGAAGGGCTAATAATTAAAACATTACTTTCCATCTTTTATCTTGGGTTATTAACATACTACTGATTTCGTTTTTCTGATCATTTTTTCTTATTAATTTTGTAGCCCTGATGATGAGTCAAATATTTGCGTTAAAACGTCGGTAATTCTAATAAATAACATAAATTACTGCATATCCTGATTATTTTTTAACCTTAACAAATTAAAACACGTGTAAAAAATAATTGGATGTCTCTTTGCTCAATATGGCCAGATTTCAATATTATTTTCTTTTATTCTCAGTATTATTTTCTTTTATTTCGGTGTCGTATATATTTTTTTTTATTTTAATGAAATTTACAACTGTATTACATTAAAAATACAACAAGTCAATGTGACATTGGTAACATGACATGTAAAACATGAAGAGAAACTACCCATTGGTAGAACTCAAATTCTTTTTTTTTTTTTTTTTTTTTTTTTTTTTTTTTTTTTTTTTTTTTTTTTTATATATATATATATATAAGCCAACATTACACCGATGTTTTCACTTCCACAATCCTTCTACGACGTTTCGTCTCGTCGAGCCATTTTCAAGTAAAAAAAACAATTTTTCAATTCATAGTCATATCTAATTAATATTCTTTTGTTAACTTTTCAAGCATGATTATTTGTATAATCATTGCCATATTTAAAAAAATATATAAGTATATATTTTGATATATAATCTTTTTTATAATTACCTATCATGTACTTGTACCTTACATTTCTTATTTAAAATACATCGTAATAGCCAGTATCATACTCGTCACATCTATTTTTAACTATTATATTACCTTATTATTATTAAATTTATTCTTGATAAAGGATTTATATAATATTGAATTACCATATTATGTGTCAGCTCACATGTTGGCAGTATCATTGTTACAGAGCCACTAGTTGATATTATAGGAGTAGGAAAGATTATTTATATATATACCTGATGTTTCTTTATATTTTAAGTGGATCCATTTTAAGCAATACTAGCAATTTATTTTAAATGTTTATTTTTTTTAATTGAACTCGCACAAAATGTATTCAAATTAGTTTTGTAGGGAATTCGGAAAGTTTTCATGCTTATAAGCTGTAAAAAAATTACAGTTCTTCAATAAAAAATATATATAATATTTTTTTTCTTTAATGTAACATAAAATTAATATTCAAATTAATATTACCCATTGAAGTGCATTGTCGTTGCCCATCTTTCGATCACTTGCTTGATCCCATGCAGGTTTCCATTGATCTCATGCACTCTGGCTACTTGAATGGCTATCAAAAAATTACTGAACCGCTGCTTCGACTTCTTGAAATGTATTATTTTTGTTTCCTTTCAATAAAAATGGGCCATGGATCGAAACAAATAATAATCTGATGAAGCAAGGCCCGGAATGAATGGTGGGTGTGGAACAAGTTCGATACCATCAAGATTTTTAAATTTTTCCTTAGTCTGTCGGAAAGTATGCGACCGGGCGTTATCTTGCTGGTACAGAACTCTTTTGCGGTTGACCAGTAAATGGCGACAAATAGGATCTCTTCACACAGCACACTCCTTGGCAAGATCGCGAGTACTTGTGGATAGATTTAATCCAACAGCTGCTGAAGAACCTCATCAGTCTCGAATGATCGCCGCCCTGAGCACTTCTTCCCCTCCGAGGACGTATATTGAAACCGGGCGGTTACCTCATCAAGAACACACTCTCCTTCAGTTTTGTTGATTTCACGATTAGCTTAAGGTACTATTTCGCTGGCGCGGCCCACGACCGCGACTGCTCGCGGTTGACCACTGCTTTAGTGGAATAGTAAGGAACCTATTTCGCAGCTCGGCAGTCTAGATATGACGTCATATCTAAGTTGTTCCTATCTGACCGCTCCTGAAGCAGTGGAGCTGATGGCGGTTCGGCGGTTGTATGTTATGTTATCATATCAGAGAATTATTTCGATGATAATAGTCACCTTGATACGTTTTATTTCCTGTTTCTTTCAAGTCTGGCAAAATTATAAGAAATATTGATGTAGAGATGGTTGACCGTGATATAATATGAGAAGGAGTTGATCGGTGGGTGCGGTCAAATAAATACTAAAATATGCAAATAGTATTATTTAATTTTTACACCTTATTATTATCTTCATGCAGCCTACTACTCCATTACCGCTTAAAAAAAATTAATGTCAATTGTCATCTATATATAGTACACTTGTTATTATCATCATAACCTTGGTTTACATTTATACTTACCTTCTAAATTTTTTTTTCTTATAGAGTTATTTATACTTAATAATCTATCCTAGCTATATTACACTAATGTTATCCTATTAATCTTTCAATTTCTTTATTTCTTAACCTTTAGTCCCGTATCTGTTTACCTACAGTTATCAAATGTAACATCCATTAGCTTGTTATCCACTGATATCTTATTATTATGTTATCTTATTCTTATTTTAGCTTTACTATATCAATAATTATTCAATTTTTAATCTCTTTATTCGTTAACATTAATTTTCTTTACCTGTTAACCTAAAGTTATCAAATGTAATCTTTATTAGTTTGTTATACACTCATTCCTTATCTTTTATCGCAATCTGTTTACTTTTAACTTACATGCTATATCCCCTTTGTTTTCTATTTTTATTCATACTTATTTTTAATTTTTGTTCGTATCTTCTATATATATATATATATATATATATATATATATATATATATATACATACATACATATATATATATATATATATATATATATATATATATATATATATATATATATATACATACATACATATATATATATAATACTTGATATTTTAACTACATTGTCACCCACTATATCTCTGATATCATCTTTTTATTTCTTTATCAGACAACTTCTTCTTATTTTATATCTACTTATATTCATTTATTTTATTTTCACCATGTTTTGTATCTTTTGTAGCCCTGATGAAGACCTGCAAAGTGGGTCGAAACGTCGGCAAAAATTAAATAATACTATTTGTATAATTTAGTATTTATTTGACCTCACCCCTCCATCAACTCCTTCTCATATAAGAAATATTGTTTAAAACTTGAACAACGCAATAGTTAATTATTTTTTTAAGGTTGAAGTAACAAGATTATTTATTTATTTATCCCACCAACAGTATTTTACAGCAAAATTCAAATATATCTAAATCCAAACGATATTAAATAAATAAATGAATTTAAATAAAAATATAAAAGAATAAAAAAGCGGTTGTAAGAGATAATAAGTACATTTTTATTATCTTTGAAGATAGAACGAAATGTTTGAAGGTTATAGGCGGGTTATAACAACCCCAGTGAGCAGTTTCAGCGAAATAACTACGCAACAGCGGCTGGCAGCTTGAAATAGCGGTCGCCCCTCCCCCCCAAAATATCTTTAAATAAAAGCATGTATAAAAGTATGTGTGTATTTAAGTATTTATTTTGTTAGATTAGTTTATTTTTACTAATTTCAGTATCTTTTAGTTTAAAAACATTTTCTTTAGTATTATTATATTGCTGTTTATTATTTTTATTTATAGTGCATATCCTGAATGAGCTACTCTATATCACTATTACTATTGTCCTTGAATGGGACAGATTGTAATATATCTCAATAAAGACTATTTAAAAAAACAAAATAACAATTCCGTAAAACACCATTATGTTGTTTTTTCAATAAAAAAATTTGAACTAACGCTTTATCTAGCCAGTCCATTGTTGATAAAATAGTTTAGATTATTTTTCTAAAGCAATAATACATTGTTGGTAAACAATGATTTGCATTAACGTGTTTACAGTTCTTGGGATTCACGCATTTGACGAAACGGTCATTTTTTTTTCATACAGAATATTATTTACTGTTTATTGTACAGTTTTTGAGTTGAGGGCTCAAATAAAGTTTACTTTTCTTCAGATATTTTTTCCTCATATTTCTGGATCTTAAAAATGATTGTTTAACTACCGGATTTGATGAAATATTAAAGAAGATATGGCGCGCCATGACGTATCAACAAAAAAAAAAAACTTTAAGAAATAATATGTAATGTTATAACCAAGGCCCGGATTTTTATGCAATTGCATATTTTGTTAGCGTTATTTTTTTTAATCGCTGATCAAATATATATACGAATTAGTACACTGCGATGCAATTAGTCAAATTTTATTTTGCATATTTTAGGATAAATGCATATAATTTCATATTTGAAGACGAATGCATATTTCGATTAATTTAGCGAAATTACAATCGTAGGTTTATTTCAATGAACAAAATCTAACACATTTGTTGACTGTTTATACCTACCTTCCGCTATAGCCTTTAATATTTAATTCTCTTTACAGATGTTCTCCAATTCCTAGAAATCCATTTCCCCCTCTTGTACCACGTAAACATCGTAATAAGTTTCTATTTTAGTTTGTTGCCTACGTTCTTAGAAAGAGATCATATTTCTATTTATTTAAAATGCCAAAGGTATCTTCATTTTCATTAATGTTGAAATTTTGGATTGGACCTTGAAACAACAGACATGAAATAATTTTTACAATTGTTGGAAAACCCGAGGTACCTGTGTGATACTTTAAATGAAAAAAAATATTCAGAAAGAATTTTCTATAAGAAATTCAGGTCACACAATTCTGTAAGGTATTTTTTTTTAAATTTATTTATTTATAAATATAATAATCTGTCACGTGGAAAATAATTATAGCGAGATATGAACACATTCACACCAAAAGGTATTAATACAATTTTAAATGGCGAAGATTCAATTGTTCCCAGGGACATTTGATATCCTGGTTTTATTTTAAGTGAATATAAATTTGCCTCTATCTCGCTTTTTGACATGGAAGAGTAATTTTCTAATTATAAAAATATTTTATAAAAGCTTTGGTTTCACAAAAACCAATTTACAATTGCTTCTGGTAATTTATTTTAATACAGAACATGTCTGAAAAGCAGACTAATTCAAATGATTTACATTAAATACGTTATTTATACCACAGGTTGTTAATTCTATTATTGTTTCAACAAAGAATCATATCACATTTTTATTTATTAACATACACAATTTTAAAATTTTTACGTACTTAGTGTTCCATATTTGTTATATTTTATTACTATGCTTATTTAATTATGCGTTAATACAATTATTGTTTTGTTTTTTTCTTTGTACATACTTTGTATTATTTCGATTTATAAATTTGTGTAACGTAATTCATGTTATGTTTTCGTTACCATTATAATTTTTATATGTATATATTACCTTATTAGCCGTATATGTTTAGTTATTATTATTCTTTAGTTTATATATATATATTTTAAAATTTATTTATTCAGAAATATTATAATCTGTCACAATTACGGACATTTATAATAGTGTTCGAGGAGCACATTCACACTCTATTTACAATAAATAAAAATAAATAATACAGAAACTAATAATAATAAAAGTTTTACTTGATGTATTCATACTAATACAGTTGTAAATATCATAATAAAAGTTTAAAAAAAAAAATAAAAGTAAATGTAGTTTAGATATTAAAAAAACAAAACAATAATTTCAGTTTTTTTTTTGTTTTGTTTTTTAATATCTAGTTTAGATATTTAAAAAACAACTGAAATTATTGTAATTTTCAACATAATTTTTTTTCAAAACTTTTTATAGGCACGTCTTAATATTTAAATAAGTTGTTGATATATTAGTAATAAAATAGCCAGTAAGTTTAGTATATTTAGAGTCCAGTTAGTGCATTTTTCATGTTTTTTTTTACTGAATTTTTCATTTTTTTACTGTAGTTTTCATGTTTTTTTACTGCATATTTAGCTGTATATTTCAGGGTTTTTTTTATTGCATATTCTGTGGGTTTTTACTGCATGAAAATCCGGGCTTTGGTTATAACACAGGTAATAAACTTATTACTGAGCTACTCCCTTATGAATGACGTCCCTCCCTCTCTGCATTCATTCATTCATTCATGTGTGGCACGACATCCCGTTACCGAGACTGGGCCTCCTCCAAGAGCCTCCGCCAGTTGGCTCTGTCTTCTGCTGCAGCTCTCCAGTTCCGTACACCAAGCAGGGTTCTCGCATCATAGGCCACGTTGTCCAACCACCTCGTCCTCGGCCTTCCTACCCGTCTTGCGAGGTGCAGCTCCTCCATCATTATTTTCTTGGGTATCTCAACGGTGCTCATTCTGGCCACATGCCCTGTCCACCTCTCTGCATTGAACACAGTTATTATGTTACACTAATCTTGCCCTACCCCCTCCTCCTATGGGCGCCTTGGATAAGACTAAGTATTTACGGATAATAATTATTTTTCATTCCTCAGATCTATAGAGGAAAGTTGTTCTTACAAACTCTTCAGCGTTTATTCCATTTCGAATCCATCAAATTTCAGAAATATATATGTTCTTAATTAATTTAATGTTATCATCTGAATAAACAGAAGTTTTCAAATAGTTTTTGTTCAGAAACCGATAGATAAGAGGAAATTTATGCTTGGATTAAGGTAGCTATTAAGGTTTCATGTTACATGAACTTTTTTAATGTTTTACATTTTAAAAGGTTTATTCTTTATTTTTTATTATATTAAGTGAATTATTTTTTCCGTTTTTTTTTTTTTTTTTTTTTTTTTTTTTTTTTTTAGGGAGGGTGGGGTTATTTTTAAGTTGAATTGAAAATAACCAAAACTTACAACCATCAACCAATAATAAAAAAATGCAAAATAAAATGAAAGTTAATCGAAAATCCATAAAAGATTTTTTTATTATAATTTAGTTACAGAAAAAAAGCAATGAAATGAAAGATAATCATAACATCCCTTCTTTAACACATAAAATAAAAAAAAATATTTAATGAAAAATATTGCGTGATAAACACCGATTTATATAATCAAAACAAGATAAATAAATATCTAAGTACAATGAAGGATATGGTAAATAAATTTAAACGAAAAGACGTAGTGAACAAGGTTGAATTGTAATAATTGTGACGCGACATACATTGGTGAAACAAGACAAAATATGGAAAAAAAGGATGAATCAGCATCTCAATGATACAAAAATAGTAAAACTGATAACAAAACAGCCTTAGCCCATCATAGTATTACAAATAGACATAATTTCAACTTAGTTAAACCACAAATTTTATATAAAGAAACACACAGCATATAGAAAAAATAATAGAGTCAATATTCATCATTAAACATAATAAAACAGCTATTAATTTCAAACCGATGCGGCCAAAATAGGGAGTCACTATGCTTATCTTATAAATAAATTAGATATATAAAAATAGATATAAGAATTAGAGTTTGACCCCTTGTTTAAAGTTTAATTTTCAGTGTCTGACTAGACTCTCCCTAGAGGTGACTTAAATAAGATTTCCAAGTAATATATTTAACATTGAAAATAATAAAATACATATAATAATAGTAATAATTAAATAAATTAATAAATTTAAAATTACTACATTTTTAGCAATAAGGCAAAAATAAAACAATTTAATCAACATGACAAGTATTATGGAGAATTAAGATGATGCAGGATACTGGTAAGATTGGCAAAATAAAATAAAAATTAAATTATTGTTGTTTTTGTGTGTATTGATAAATGCTTTATTGTTCATATATAATTGTTAATAGCGATATGTTGTAATTTCTAGCCTGAAGATGGGATATAAGTGGATCCCGAAACGTTATATGTCATTACATTATGTTACATATATGCATTATATTATATTACATTATACATTATATCATTATATAATTGAGTGGAAAAAAATGGGAGAATAAATCACTGGAAAAAATATAATTACTTATTTTTATGTATTCTTCTCACAAAAATGAACCATTGGAAAAAAAAAAAAAAAAAAAAAAACTGTAAGAAAAGTCTAATAATGGAAACATTTCATATATTTTGGGAATTTCGCTTTAAAATATTGAAGTAAATTATGATCAGTGTCTCAATCTTAGTATTGTTGTTCTTTGTGATTGGTTATGTTTAAACTTTTTTTTGCTGGGCCAGAGTCTAAATAATATACCTTATTTTTTCCCTTCCACCCAGTTGTATAAGACTTTTTTTTTATAAGAAACGTCATCTGTCGTGTATTTAATGTATTATTAATATTTGAATTGATTAATTGAATTATTTAATCATGGCGGCCTTCACATTTTGGTATAATGATATTACCACATTGAGTTCGTTAGTAAATTATCAAAAAGGATTGGATTAAAATAATTTATTGGGGAAAAAATCAATGCAGCTTTTAGATAACCTCTATAAATAAAGGGCTGTAATTCATAATTTATAACGAAAAAGATACGATAAGATCGTTTAATAAATAATAAGGTTTATTTTTTTTCAAGCTAACTAAAACATTTGAGCTAAAAGGGACCCCTTTTCAAACTAGAAAAGAAATTTAGATTAAGACGTTATAAATAATAAATATGTATAAGAGACAAGAAGTGGTGTAAGCTTATAAAAATACACATATGCACCCATGCATGACTTCATGACTCCCCTCCCCGAGAAATTCCATTCCTCTCATCTTTTTAAAGGTGCTAGTAAAAGTAGAACAATAAAAAAAGTTTATTTACAATTACACTTGCTGTGATCTGTTCCATATCTTCCCTTGCTCACTGAAGTGAAAGTTCCCCCAGATTGAAACTCCACAAAAATATAATTCTTCCCGAAAATTCATAACCCCGTAAAAAACGTGCCGCTCCCCCTGAAAACTTCGTAACTTCGTAAAAAATGCGCCCCTCACAATATTGATGGCACAAACTTGTGCCATGCCACCCCATTTGGGCACCCTTGAATACAATTTAAAAGAAATAATACCAGAATGAAATTTAATATCGATCTAGTTTTTAGCACTTACTTTTATAGTTCTGCATACTCATCTTGCGAAATATAGCCCTTAACTTCATTAACCACGCGAAAATTAGGAAAATTTCTCAGAAAGTATAAATCCGAATTATATGTTTTGGGAGTGCAAACAGTTCCATTATGCTTCATGAAGATTACGAAATAAGCCTTAATAAAAAAATGTCGTAGTTACTAAATCCAAAGAGAATATAGAAAAATAAATAAAATATATAGAAAAATAATTATAATTTGATGAATCAACCAAATTAACCCTCTCACCTTAAGCGGTTTCTGAAGATTTCACATCGCATGATGCGTAAATTCAATAGCAGAATAATAATGTTAATTTGAACACATAGTTTCGAAGATAAATGATGAAATACTTAAATATTGAAAAAAAAATAAAAGTATGACACCCAATTGCAAACCCATGAAAATATGGATATTAATTTACAACATTACTTTTTATTATTCTATTATAAAGGGATATTTCGGTTGCTTGGAATTCAGATTGATCAACCATTTGATTAGTTGGGACCCAAGCATTATAAATAGGCCTTACGTGTAGTCCAGAGTTTTTCCCCTTTTATTTTCGATTCCTATATAAACGATCTTCCTCATTTGATCCGGCGCTGTTCTCTACCTATATGCTGACGACTCCGGAATTGTTAGTAGCGTTTTCCAATATTCAGGAATGTCTCTATAGGATCAGTGCCGGAGAAAACTTGAATAACCTAAGGTTAAACGAGATAAAAAGTCGAGTTATTGTGATAGCTCCTTTACTTTAATCCAACGCCTGTATATATATATTTTTAACTTTTATTATGATATTTACAATTGTATTAGTATGAATACATCAAGTAAATGTGTACAGAGAAATATTATCATATGAAACACGCTTGTTGAGAAACTACCCATTGGTTGCACTCTAATAATTTGTCTACATGAGAAGATCACGAGGCCATCTTCTTTTCAGACGCCTCGGAGGGTTATCAGGAATCGAAGAGGAAGCAATGTTAGAAACAAGAGGATTCGGATGGTTATGAAGTTTATTATGGAAAGATAGGTATCTGGATTTGGCCAAATCGGAAACATATGGAACATTGAGGTCTTTATGGATTATTGTCCTTACTGACAAAGTAAGGAGCATTGAGTATTTTACTAAGGATTTTGGATTGTAAGGATTGGATGCGAGAGGAATTCGATGGTTTAGTGGAGCCCCATAGCTCAACTCCGTAAGTCCAAATAGGTATTATTATAGTCAAGTATATGAGTCTTTTGTAATTAATGGGAAGTTTAGAGCGTTTGTCTAGTAAGTGTTGGAGTAGTCGGAAACGTCGAGCGGTTTCTTGTCGTTTCAGTCTGGTATGAGGATTCCAAGTTAGACGTTTGTCCAAGTGAAGTCCAAGGTATCGGATTTGTTCAACAAGGATAAGTTCAACAAGGGTATTATTAAAGGATACTGTGGGACATGAGGTCATAGGTTTACGTCGAAGGGTAAAGGTGATTTGATGGGATTTATTAGAATTTATTTCAATCCTCCAGTTTTGACACCATTCTTCAAGGCTTGTGATGTGTGATTGAAGAGTTTGGGATGCAATGGTTGGGTCATTATTAACGGATAGGAGACATGTATCATCGGCATACGTGGTAATAACAGTGTTAGGATGGGTTGGGATGTCAGCTGTATAAACTGTGTAAAGGATAGGACCAAGGATACTACCTTGAGGAACTCCGGCAGATTGAGAAAAGAAGGATGAATAGGTAATATTGTGATTTACTTTGAAGTGCCTATCAGTAAGATAGGAACTGATGATAAGAGAATATGTAGGGGGAAGGAATTTACGGAGTTTGTAAAGCAATCCCGGATGCCAGACTCGATCAAATGCCTGTTCAACGTCGAGAAAAACTCCAGTGCAATACATTCTGCGCTCCAATGCAGAGGAGACGACGTCTACCACACGACGACATTGCTGGATAGTGGAATGGGATGTGCGGAATCCAAATTGGTGATCAGGGATTATGTGGTTAGAATCTAGGATGGGATACAAGCGTTTTAAGATGAGCTTCTCCAGGATTTTGCTCATGATGGGTAAAAGAGAGTTAGGACGGTAAAAGGATGGGTATTCTGGTGGCTTCCTGTATATTAATCTAAAAAATTTAACCGCTCTTTTAAACGACGTGTCATTATATGCACAATTCTAATAGATCGGGGTCCCCCGTAATAATAAAGATTTCCAATATTCCTTTGCTTTACTATGCAGCTCTACAGCCCAGGGTGGGCCTTGGCTTCCCGAATTATAGCATGCCAATCATCTCTATTCCTCGCCCATTTCTTCCTACTTCTCACACCCAGTGTTTTAAGTTCGCTTGCAACATCTTGTAGCCATCTTTTCCTTGGTCATCCTTTTCTTTTTGTGCCGTACATTGTAGAGAACAGTGCCCTATAAGGCATCCCGCTGTTGTCCATTCTAACCATTTAGCCTAACCATTCCATGAGCCTAGTTTTAACGGAATGAACTATCTTGCCGCTATTATATAGTTCATATAGTTCCGATTTTTTTTATACCTCCACACATCCTCTTCACAAACAGCTCCATAAATTCTTCTCAATATTTTTCTTTCAAAAAAATATTCAAAATACTAATTGTGCTTATACAAAGGGTCCATGTCTCCGCTGCATAAGTCACAATATGTCTTACTAAAGTCTTATATAATCTTATCTTTGTTTCTCGTGACAGGAGCGACAATCGAAAAAAAAATATGGTTGGCATAGTACGCCCGGTTTCCAGCCATGAACCTCTTGTACACCTCAGCAGCAATTTTATTTTCAGAATTCACTATCACCCCCAGGTACGTGAATTTGTTGACACACTCATTATCGGCCCCGAGATACATGTATTTTGTCTTATTTTGATTAATTTACAGCACAACATTTTCACTTTCGGTTTTCAATATTTCAAATATTTTCTTTATTAACCTCAAATTCTACGATAAATAGGCATATATCGTCTGCGTAAGCACATATTTGCACCATTGCGTTAAGTATGAAACTAGGCGAACCCAGTTTTTTCAAAACATTATCAATTGCAGTATTAAATAATTTCCAGTATTCCACTTGTTCATATGATAGGTATGTCCTTGTGTTGAACAAAAATTGTAAAGGAATTATGTGCAGTGATTTTATAATAAACAATCAATTCCTTACTTGGCGCACTATATTGACAGCCACATTGTGAAAGCCTGAAGGTACAATTTATTAGAACGTACGGTTTTGAACTTTTCTGATTAATTTTTGTCTCATGCATATTCAGAAATACAAACCAAAAGCGTTATTTAAAACATTACATATTTTTCTTAAGCGTGCAGTATAATTTCAACAGAAAATATAGTTCTTAAAATAAGTGATACGTGGTTAAATTCATCTTATGAATTATTTTAGTATTTGCACTTACAGGCTTTCGCAGTTTGGGTATTAATACATTGTGTTCAAACCTGGTTTGAATTGACGTTCAACTTCTTATTTTTTTGGAAATTAAGATATCAAAAGCATTGTTTGAAACTGTCAAAATAAATAAATCAGAACATTTTTACAACTTTAGGGTATTATGCAAGATCATTGGGTAGTTTTCGCGGCTTATTTCTTTGATGTCCTTGTGAGATCTTGGCCAATAACAAACCTTTGCTTTATCTCTGCTCTTTGCTTTATTTACTTCTTGAAGCGGAATATTGGATATTTTGGGAATGGAATCATCTGATTAACATTCAAGAGAGAACCAATGAAGACACCTTTTAATTTATCCTCAAGGAGATCATTCAACATGGTGGCTCATTCCTTGCCTCCATCTACGGGAGGGAGAGAGAGACTTTGGGACTGAAGTCCCCCCAAAATTATAAAATGTAACCATGTTTTATGAGAAAAAATATAAAAAAATTATCTCTTAAAGTGTTATTGTTAGTGTAATTACATTTAAAACGACTTTAGGAATCACTTAAACACCATTTCATATAGGTAGTTAGTTTTTTCCATTTTTTCCAAAGTAATTATCGTTATTTTTATGAAAAAAAGCCTCCCCCTCCCACCAAAATTAAATCCTGGATCCGCTAATGCTTGCCTAGATTCCTATTTTGATACCTACTACCATTACTATATATTTTTATACTAATAACTATCTATCTATTTATCTATATCTAAATACCATTAACTCCCACTGAAAACAATAAATAACAGCTCGTTGATATTAATAAAACTTGAACAGTGATCCTGGGCCAGTTGACTGCTAGAAATAAGGGCTTTTATATTATAATTAGATCGACAATAAATTAATATATTAAAAGTAATTATAAACTAAATAACAAATAATTTAACTTTTAAAAAAATTTAGGGTAGTCACACATCAGTTATAAATGCATCACCTAGAAAAAAAATTTGCACGTGTAATGCTGGTACTCGCGTGTTATAACATTTACTGAAGTTTTATTACTATTGGAATTCATCAAAAGGTCAATTAAAGAAAAAACGAAAATTGAAGTTTTGATGAACCTTCAGTCAAAATATGATGGTGACAAAAAATCAAAGGACACGGTAAATAAATGAAAAAAGAGCGAGTAATTAATAGAGTTTTAAAAAACACCCTTCAGAATAACCCAAATTGTCTCATCCAGACATTCGTTATGTCATATTTTTCCAATACCGACCCCTTTGTAGTAAAAAATATCATTTTTACCTCCGCTGAAATAAAGAGACATGTTTCATACTGATACATAGGAAGGTATAAGTTTTTGATATTATTTTTCTTTCAAGAACTTAAAACGTTAACTTTCAGAAATGTTAAAAAAATTTCATTCAGTATTAAATGATACCTAGTCCAACCTAACATTCGCTTTTTATAAATTTGTGACAGTAGTGAAACTAGGTAAGAATAATAAAACTATTTTATCTGTACTAATTTATATTAAAATAGTTTAATGACAGGATAAAGATGGTTAGAGGGCTGAATGAGATCATGATGGACGAACCTGTTGGAGCTTTGTCCGTTTAACATTCTTGAGTCTAGTAGGCCTGGAGCCAGGGCCTAAAAATCGATCTGATCGCAGGCGAAGGTTTGATTCCAAATTACGAAAGTATATGTTATTCTGAGTAAAAAAAAAACTCGTCTGCCGTTCTACAGCCGCTGCTTTCAAAAATAGCGGCTGATTTGAAGAATATTAGGCCAATAATTTGAGGATCGAAACGGAAAATCCATTGCGAAAAATATGAGAAAAGTTTTTATTTTTTTAACTTTTATATATGGGTTAGACATGTAAAAAACAAAATTGCTTACGCGAGCCACCAAGGGAAAACTTTTTACAGCCAAAAAAGTCAGATTCGTTTCGATATTATTTGGGTTTTTCACCTATAAATCCTAAACGATGTATCAAAGCGAAAAATGTATCCTTTAATAAATTAAAGAACGTTAAATTTTTGCGTCAAACGAGTACATAAATTTTAAAATTTGGTTACGCAGTAAGGTATAAAACTACGGTCAACCAATGTTGAGTTTTACCAAATTTGTCAAAAACTGAGACAAATTACTATAAATGGCCCTGTAACATGGAAAGGAGTTCCCTAAGAGGAAAAGCCCATAGAATCAAAGTCGTAGAGTATCAAATTTTACGTATACTTAGTTTCGATCCTCAAATCATTGGTCTAATATTCTTTAAATCAGCCGCCAATTTCGAAAGCAGCGGCTCTGGAACGGCAGACAAGGTTTTTTTTTACTCAGAATTACATACACTTTCGTAATTTACAATCAAACCTTCGTCTGCGATGAGGTCGATTTTTGGGCCCTGGCTCCAGAGCTATAGTGGTGGTGATTCGAATACGGCTTGTGTGTGTTGAAATTTATTTCGTGATGGACCCATGGATTAAATCTCGACCTTCCCAGTCTGGTTAGAAAAGGTTTGATTGTACTAGAACAACTCCCCCCTCACTGCATAGAATAGGCAAGATTGTTTTGGGTTAAAAAAAAATAATAAAACAAAAATAAACGTATGGAACTGGAAGTAGAAGGATGTAAGAAAATAAGAAGACAGGAGATATTGGAAAGCTGATGCGCAAGAAAGCCTGGCGGGACATGGCATCAGGGAAGGTCAAGCCTTGGATAGAAAGGAATGGGAAAGGATATTGGAAAGATATTTTGGTCAAGAAAAACCACACTTGTGGAAAATTCCTTAATAAAGAAAGGAAAAAAAGAGAATGTTTCGACGGATGTTGATCCCACTATCTTGACTACCCGTCCAGAACCCTTGATGTGATCTGGTTTCACCATGTGGAGAAAATTTCTTTTAACATAAAACTCTAATGTTCTTTTACTAGTTACTCTTTTTTTATTTATTTTAATAATAGCAAGATGTAATCCTGAGCTATGTTTGGACTTGGAGGCTTACCGACATCACAGACGATGGAACCTGGCTCGAGCTGGTTGAGGAAGTTGGTGACGCGGGGCCAAGGAGGGTGCTGCTTCGCTCCGGGCTCGCTCCCGCCCATCTGGTGGTACACCTCGTGCACGTAGGCTTGCTCTAGGGCAAGGCATCGCGCCTCCCATTCCACCATTTTGATTCCTCACTCTTAGCACCTCCTCAAATCATCACCTGGCCCCCTGAAAAGCAAGTATCAGTCACATAAAATAGTACATAAAAAAAAATGTATATATGTATATACAAACTACCACATCAACAATAGAAAAAAACTGGTGCAACGCACACATTACACACGTTTCACTTACCACTCTAGGAGGATCAGAAATAAGTATTTTCTTATTTAGGGAAGTGAAAGTAAAAATGTTTGACGGTATAACACATTTCTTTAAAACAATTAATTACTTTGAAATAATAGTTGGAGGGACTCAAAATATTATCGGAAATACACGAATGTTAAAAAAAATTGCTTGTTACTAGACAAATTTAAAAATAAAATGTAAGAGTAGATTTTATTGAATATTTAATAGTTGACCGTTACATTATACAGTATTATTAAAATACTGTAATCCACATTCGATACTGTAATTTTCTAGGTTTTTCCCCATTACCCAAACAAGTCAGCATATTCCCCAATACCTGGCCCTTACCCAGATTATCCAGATCCAAGTGAAACTTCTAGCTGAACACACCTGTAAGTCTCTATTTTTATTCTTCTAATTTGATTTACTTATTTATTTATTTTTTGGTTTTCTGTTTCTTTTCTTTCTCCACATTCCTTTATGTCTATTATTTCATATTATACCCTTTTTCCTTTTCTTTCAATTTCTCCTGTAGATCTGTAGAAGTATATTTAGTTACTCAGCTTACTCTGTTTGAGATGGTCTCTTCACATAAACACAGATTTTCATGGGAGACTTTGTGGGCTCAGCGTATTTTAAAAAGTAGTTCCGTTGAAAACTGCAATTCGAAATTTTCAAGATCGCAATACTTCCCCTTATAATATATATCAGGGAGAAATAAGTGAAAGTAAAAAATACAATTTTGGAAAAGAGTAATGTTCGCCAATTTAAGCCATTAGTACTATCATAGTCCAGTCAATGAATGCACGAAAAGGGTTTATAGAATGAAATGGCGGGGGCACAATGTTTGACTTTGGGACGTTTTTTGGACTAGTAAAGAGGTAAACAAACTAAAAGTTTACCCCACTCCTAGGTGGTGAGCCAAATGTGAGGGATGCCTAGAAGGTAACTTTTTTCGGGTTTTCGCTTATATCAGTAAAACTATCCATCTCCTCGACAAAAGCGTTATGAAATTTGCAATATGATTGATAATATATCTTTTTTCGTAACCTCACTTAGATAGCCGTCATCAATTATGGCTAATTTTGAATTTTAAAAAAAAATACCTCATGTTTGTTGCTGTTTTTCGGGTTTTCGCTTATATCAGGAAAACTATCCATCGCATCGACAAAAACATTCTATACAAACTTACAGCTGATAAAATTTGCAATATGATTGATTACATATCTTTTTTCACTATCTCGCTTAGTCCTCAACAATCTCTAATGAAAAAAAAAATGTTATAGCTCCTGATTTTTACTGTGTTTGACTAGCTAACTATTGATTGCTTCGTTCTATGATTAAGTCATGGGAAAGAAAGTTTTTAAAAACTAAATTTTCTTCAAGAATATATACTATTTTATGAATTTATCTTCATCGGTCCAAAAGTTGGACCAATCATAAATTTACATTTATGGCAACTGCAAGAATTTGCAGAAGAAAAAAATAAGTTTTACAATATTCGTTATTACACTGCACTAAATCTCTATAAATCTAAATATCTATGTATATATATATTTTTTTTTCTGCGAATTCTCGGAATTGACATGTAAATTTATAATTGATCTAACTTTTGAACCGTTGTTGATAAACTGGTGAAATAATATATATTCTTAAGTAATTTAATTATTGAAGAATACAATTAATTTTAATTATAATGTAATTTTAAAAATATGATTAAATTTAATTATTAAAAACTTTCTTCCCCATGGCTTAATCATAGAGCGAAGCAACCAATAGTTAGATAGTCAAATACAGTAAAAAAGATGAGGTAAAACAATTTTTTTTTTCATTAGCGACAGTCGAGGACAGATATTTCGGAAACTAAGCGAGATAGCGAAAAAAGATATACATAAATCATATTGAAAATTTTATCAGCCTTAAGTTTGTATAGAATATCAGTGTCGATACGACGGATAGTTTTCCTGATATAAGCGAAAACCTGAAAAAGAGCAATAAACATGAGGCAATTTTTTTTCTATTCAAAATTAGCCATAGTTGAGGACGGATATCTTGGAAACTAAGTGAGGTTGCGAAAAAAGATATATCATCAACCATATTGCAAATTGTATCAGCTTTAATTTTGTTTACAACGTTTTTGTCGGTGTGATGGATAGTTTTCCTGATATAATCGAAAACCCGAAAAAAGTGACCTTCTGGGTGCCCTCCCCCCCCTCCCCCACATCTGGCTCACCACCTAGGAGTGGGGACTTTTAGTATGTTTATCTCTTTGCTAGTCCCAACAATATCGCAAAGTCAAAAATTGTATCCCGGCCATTTGCTTCTATAATCATTCATTGACTGGACTATCAGCTGAGCCTCAGAAATTAAAAAAAAATAATATTAAACTTTCAAAAGACGGTTTTCTTTCCTAAGCTAAGTAAATTTGTGTTACGAAATAGCAAGTTTGATTCGCTTTAAGCACCCTTTAAAACTTTTAAAAAAAAAATTTTTATAGAAATAAAACCGTATCAATTTTAGGACTTTATTTTCTTGGAGGACTTTTTCCCGCAAACGTTTACTAATGCATTCCGTTGGGAAGCTGAATCACTGCTGTTTAAACTCATATCGATAATATTTAGATTTTATTCCTTTATAAGGTAGAAATAAATAAAAACCTCTTTATCATCTTTAGTTTGTATACCGAGGTCGGGTTTGTGACATTTCGTGCAGTCTATGGAGTCTTAAATTCCAAATAATTTTCTTAAGAAATCGCTTGAGTTATATTTATTTTATTATTACTTTGTTTCCCTCTGAAAATAGTATTTCCATCCACATTACTAATTCTATCGTTTCGTTTTAATACTGTACTCATAATATAGCTAAATTGGGCCGATCGACGAACTAAGTCAAATTATTTTTTTATAGAGAAGTAAAGTTGATATAGTGTTGTTCACACCTCTAAAACTCTTTTTTTTTCTAACCAATTTATTGAGATACAATACAATCTGCCAAATTGAAGGGCAATAGGTATCAGGGCTACATTGTTCAATATTTACATATAAAATAAATATAAATACTTAAATAAAGAATAAAAGTTAATAAGAGAATTAATATATAGCAATAAATAAATAAAAATTAATACTAATAAAAAGTAAAATAAAATAGCAGATATTAATATGAATATTAAGTATAAAGAAAAAATTAAATAAGATAAAGAGAATTAATATATGAAAATAAATAAATAATAATAATAGAAAATTCTAAAATAAGAATTTTCGTAGCAATAAAAAAATAAATAAAGTTTCTTCTAAATTTTCGTATAAGTTTACAGCTTTTGATTTTTTTTTTAACACTGAAAAAAAAGACGTGATTACTTCAGAAGATATCGCATATAAATAATCCAACTTCAGAAGAATCCAACAATCCACCCTAAAATTATCATGGTTTTAGGTACCTATGGACTACACCAAATGGCACAAACCCGACCTTCGTAAACAACTTAGAATCGAAGAGATGAAATAAAAACTTTTGAGAAGATTTTCTATATTCATCCCTTGAAAGGAATAACATCTTTAAGTTATTACCTTGGCTTTCCAACGGTTGTAGTGACATTGAAAATGGAGAAAACCCTAAGAAGTTATGAATGCTATAGTAAAGCGCAGAAAAAAAATAAAAGTAAATCAAATCCTAAAATTTATATATCTCGATTTTTACAAAATTGTTTCATAATAAGACAATACTTTATCTATGTAGCGTCTTTTGATTTTTGTAATTTCTGATAGATTTGAATTATTTTAGCGAGAATTCTTTATTGAGGTATATTACAATATATTACATCTGAGGACAATAGTAATAGTGATAGAAGAGAAGCTACAATGTACAATAAATAAACACTAAAATAGTAGTCCTAAAAGTAAATGTATATAAACAAAAAGAAATTATACAAATCAAAATAACTACTTAAATACACACACGCTTTTATATAATATTTACAAAATTAATTCACTCAAGTTCTCCGAGCCAAGCCTTTCTCCCCACTCGTGGAAGAAAAAGCAGGACTCTAGCAGATCCCAGCGCCTCTCACTCATTTGCATTACTGGTATTGAGTGCAAGTTGAATTATGTAGTACTATCAGGAACATTTTTTTTTCCTGTTTTACAAAAATCAAAATAAGTAATCGATTAGAATATAATAACCAAGAAATCCGTTCAAAGAAAAAGAAAAAAAATTATATGTATATTTTTTAAAAATATTATAAATTTTTTTCTCAGCTCCCAAGGCTCATCGAAAGGAACGCCGGACGTTGTCGAAAATGCCGGAGTCAAATATGTCAAATAAAAAATAAATTGAATGAAATTGTTTGAAACTGGCGACACACGGACTGTGACTTTTCCTTGTTTGTGTCAATAAACCAGATTTCGGTGGAACCCTTCATAGTATCAGGGTAATTCATGGAAACTCCACTACTACGATTTAAGTGAACAATATAGACATATTTGAGATTTTTATTTACGTGTTATTTTACAAAATTTGAGGTACTGAAAGAATTTTTACCTGTTTGGCCACATTCTTCATTGACGCCGCGGAGGGTTGTTGGGAATATACTGGTATGTAATTATAATAACTAGTTGGTTTAAAATAAGACTATAAGTGTCTATTTCGGTCTAAATCTAAATCTAAAACATAGAATATAAATTATGGATAATCTCGACGTAGTGTAGATCATTAAGGATTTTAAAAAAGATATCTGATCGTTTCGTTGATCCGCAAAGCTAAATTCACTGTCTTCGAATAGATCAGATTATAGTTTGTGCTTATGATTCGAAATAAATTGAAAGTTTAGAACGTCTATTAGTTTTAAAGTGCTCGGAAACACAGCGTGCAGTTTCTTATCGTTTCGGTTTTGAATGAGGATCCCATGTTAGTTGCTTGTTCAGAACAAGTCCTAGGTGGTGGGTCTGTTCTACAAAGATAAGCGGAATATCATTAAAGAGTATGCTATAGGATAGGATGTCGCAGGATTACGACGAGAGAAAACAACTTATTTTGATATTATGATAATTTATAATGTAAGTAGTTATGTTTTCGAGAAATTATGTTTTTAAAATAAAATATATATTACAAAATTACTATTTCATATTTTGGTGGTATCGGCATCGACCTTCGAGTTCGTAAAACACTATCTTTATTATTATACATTGTTGGAAAATGTCAAAGTCATCGTAATATACTACTGAAAAAAAAAATGATGAACTAGCTTTTATAAACGAAAATTGGCTGGTTAATTATTTACTGCTTTATTGAAGACTTTGGCTTTCTCTTGACATCTTCTTATAATACACTAAAAGAAAATTAATAAATGTAAAAATAATAGAGCTAAAGAGAGTCCCAAGGAGTCTGAACTGACTTATGGGTGACAAGATATCGAATCACCACATTTTTTTTATAAAGCGTAAGTGAATCTCCACTTATTTCGTGATAAACTCCAACTTAATTAATATGGACTTAAAACTTATTAAACAAGGAAGTATTTCTAAAATTGGAGTACTTGTAGTATTTGTAGAGGGTGATAAAACAAAATTGAGAATAATTCATAATTTTTTGTCAAAACTGAACTTAGCTTAGTTTATCCGCTTAGAAGTCCTCATTAAATAATTTTAATAATGACAAAGTCTGCTTTCATTTGTAGTATTTTTTTTTCGAGTTTACTGTGGAGCAATTTTAAATTACTTAAAATAAATATTCGTATTGTTATCGCTACCTATTCATGAAAAAACATGACTTAAAAAAAAAAAATCTTAAATCTCCTACTTTTATAGGGAAATTCGGATTATTGTTTATTTAAACGTTTTTTGTACCTTTTGAATATGATATCTCCTCTTTAAATGTTTCTCTCATTTACGGGACCCCCTGTATATGTATTTATACTCATATTTATTAAAACATTTCTGTATATTTATATATGATTTTTATTGATTGTTTATGTATTAACTAGTATGCTGTGTATCTAGCAACGCAATATAAAGGGAGCACGCTTTTATATGAAAATAAAGTGTTTCTCTCTCTTTAAAATTTATACCTTCGATATCATAATGTTGATCTTGATATCGATAACATAAAATAACCCGATAATCGAGCATGGATTTACTCCAAGATCCAACTCCGTAAGGGATGAGCAGGGTAACCCACTTCGTGACAAAGAGGAAGTTCTAGGTAGGAGGTAGAGATACTTTGAAGAAGTATTAGGGAGGGAAGAAAAGGCTCATCCCTCGATAGGCTCCAGGGACCATTTAGAGCAGGAACTGGAAGAAGAAGACATTACACCTGAAATAGAGGAGATAATTGAGATTGTCTTGGACCTTAGAAATAAGAAGGTAGCGGGAGGGGATGGTATACATGTAGAAATGCTTAAGTATGCAGGAGAGGACATCTGGGTGGAAGCGTACCAGATTATTTTTGATGTATGGACTCCTGAAAAGATGCCAGAAGAATGGCCTGAAGCACTAACCCCTCCAAAATACAAAAAGGGGAGCCAAACAGAATGTAGAAATTATCGCGGAATATCCCTCCTTGGTGAGGTAGTATACAAAGTGCCCTCTTTTGTATCCACGATTATATTTTTCAACGAGTACTGTCCAACTTTGGATATTATTTTTGGAATAGAAAATAAAGTTTTTCGCGTTTTTTGAACTAAGGGTATAAGGGTTCACTTTGGAAATAAAGGACTCATGAAGTTTAACTGTAAATTATTACATACGGCCCATAGGCGTCAGGTTACAATAAATACAAATAGAACAGTTAAAATGAGTAAAAAATAAACTTTTGTAAAGTTGTAAAAAAAAACTGAATGAAGCGGCTTGACCAAAAAACTTAACGAAAAATTATTTATATAACAATTTTTTCTATTCTTGTGAGGATTATTCAATGCCTAGTTTATAGTGAGTTATATTAAAAAAATGAAGGAAGCTAGTCAACTGTTCTACATATCATGGGTGATAAATATTCAGGACTCAGTATTTTTTTTTTTAATTTTTAATTTTTTATATGTGCTAACTTTTCAACCCAAACATGTGGGTCATCTTCAGGGTTGAAAATTTTAAAATACAATCAGAGATATAATATTATACGACCGATGATGGTACATAATAAACTATAGCGATTGAAATATTAAGAACAATAAAGTATATAAACATATAGTTGTTTATATAGTTTATTGTTCTTAATATTTCAATATACTTACTGTTTATAATTTCAATAAGTTTATTCACCTTCTTTATAATTTTTATATAAATATTATGCAACTTCCACAAGTTTCTATTTCTTTTTGTATCACTATAGTTTATTATTTACCATTATCGGTCGTATAATATTATATCTCTGAATGTATTTTAAAATTTTCAGCCCTGAAGATGACCCACATGTTTGGGTTGAAACGTTGGCACAAATAGAAAATTAAAATTAAAAAAAAAAAAAAAAAGACTGCGTCCTAAATATTTATTATCCATAATATAGTAAAAAATAAATAATAATGATCCAAAGGTTGCTGAAATCCATACATGGGTAATTACATGAAATTATAATTTATAATGTAACTAATAACAAATCTACTTACAGTACAAAAATTAATTCTCCTGCTTTTCTTTTTCAGTGGACTATAGTCTATCTTTGGTCGCACCTCTTTACGCATATTTATCTGAAAAAAAGAAAGAAATCAGAATAATTCAACTTTTACATGCATTGGTAATTATAAATATAAGCTACGATGTGTTTCATATGAGTCATTTTCTTCAAGCCTATTGTTATAAAAATGAAAACTTTCTACTAGTATCAGAATAGCCGGATTGTCAGAAATCTAATGATTAGGCGCCGGATCTGAAGTTATTTAATTTACAAGGAGTAAATTGTCAAAATTAATTTTTAGATATAAAAATTATTTTAAACCATTTATTAAAATTCTGGTGCATCACACATCTTTTACTTACCACTCTACTTAATTTTAGAAGGAATATATATGTTTTTTTTTTAAAGTTAAGTAACTTTAATAATATTATTTTATTAATATATACGGACTTAAGACAATATAAATTATAACAACTCTATGCATTCTATGTGTTTGGTTTACCAAGCTATATATAAAAAAAATAGTTTTGTATGGTTATATGGTTTGTATGGTTAATTTCTATGAAAAATTTTATTTCCAGTTTAATAATAAAAAAAGTAGAAATTAACAACTTAAAAATTATAAAGTCATAAGCTTCAATTTTTTTTTTTAAACAGTCCCCAAAATGTTTATTAACTTTATTTTAAAATTTTTATTATTGAAATTTACAACTGTATAAATGATATATACAACAAGTAACATGACATATACAACATGAAGAGAAATTACCCATTGGTTGCACTACAATTTAAATAATATAATAATAATAATATTTTTTGGGGGATATATTTATGGGGGAATGCCCCATACAAATAGAGTTGGCTATAATGATAACAATGAACAAATTAATAATTTAAAAAAATATAAAAAAACATTTTAAGAAGTTGATCAAATGACTTCACAGGAGAAGTATCTGATAAAATGAAGATAAAAATTTGGAGGATTTTAGTAGATTGGTAAAAAGAGCCAATCGCCGAAAAGTTATTTAAAATAAGGTTACTAGAAATTTTGGAAAGGGCGATAAAAAATTGTGTCTGTTATTCATACTTATTCAAATCCAGATCAAGGTTCTTATATACATAAAACATTTAAAGGAGGAGTATCTGAAAAAATGCTGACAATTAGTGGAAGGTTTTAAAATATTGCTTGTCGCAGAAATATTCAAATGTAAGTAAATTCAATTAAAGTTAGTAAAAAAAAAAAGTGGAATGAAGGTCAAAACATTTGTCTGTTATTAACAGTCTGAATTAAATAATTTAGATTGAAATTGCAAAAAAAAAAAAATTAATCTTACTGCGTAATTGTAAAAAAAGATCTTGTAGGATATTATAGGAAGGAGATGGTCCGGGATGCGGTCATAAATAGACTAAAATAGTGGAAAAACTGTTTTATTTTAAGACAACATTTCGACCCGACTTTACAGGCCTTCTTCAGGGCTAGAACGGCCAAGATACAAACGGATATAGAAAATTGTGTGTAGAAAAAAGTTACATAATATTTAGATGAAAATTATAAACAAGGCGAAGAACAATAAACTATATAAACATATAGTTGTTTATATAGTTTATTGTTATTAATAATTCAATGTAGTTACTGTTTATAATTTCAATAAGTTTATTCACCTTGTTTATAATTTTTATTTAAATATTATGTAACTTCCACAAGTTGCTATATCCTTTTGTATCTTGTTCGTTCTAGCCCTGAAGAAGACCTGCAAAGTCGGGTCGAAACGTTGGCTTGAAATAAAATAGTTTTTCCACTATTTTAGTCTATTTATGACCGCCACCCCGGACCATCTCCTTCCTATAAAATACACAACGGTGTATATACACAAGTATTCTATAGGATTTTATATTGTAAAACTAATATCAAAGATCGGTAAAGATCAGTTTAGAATTCTGTTTTCCATTAAAAAAACGTAATAAAGCAAATTTTAAATATTTCAGAAATTTTTTTTTTTAAAGTGATTTTGAAACGTTGATATTTCCTTATGTTTGAAGGTACAAATAGAAACCGTTCGGTATACTTGAAATTTCGATTTAATTCTGCCAAGGTAATTTTCTTCATATATAGCCGAGATCCAAATCTGAAAATAAATTTAGGTTTGGTCAAAATGTAGCCTATTGTTGCCCAAATGCGAGATCAAGATGAGTCTTGGTCTGGCGCACTCAGTCTTGGTCTTGCGCAATAGTCCTGCATTTACCTATATTATTGTAATTTTTCAGATAGGAGAAACCTAACTAAACCCGAATAAAAAATTGGAAGAGTTAAATGCAAAAGTATATTGCTTATACCAATTCTTTACTTATAGTAAATACAATTGTCAAGTACTAGTAACTATTATGACTAAATTTTTATTCACAAAAACGAATTTTTTGACTAGTCTTAATCTTGGTCTTACAACAGTTAGGTGGTCTTGCAAAGTACAAGACTACAGTCGTACCGATTTTGGGCTACTATCGCCAAACTAGGTGGGTGCTATCCCATGTTGTCATATGAAAGATAACGGACTATGCTTATTATTACTATTTTTTTCTAACTAATATTGCTATTTCTAACTAATATTGCTATCTCATCCTTCTCAGGTATGTGAAGGCTATGTCCTAAAGATTCATCTGGCCATGCCTCAACACTTGTTTGTCAAAGTCATGCTAGGTCACCTTTATTTGACCTACTTTAACCAGTGATAGATGCATGCTGTCATTCTCCAGAAAGTGCCTGACACTACTTCTACAACTTTATGGCTAGTATATGGTTGCCCATAATGTCCGAGAAAAGATGGTCCCTTTTGTACTTTGACCTAAAGGCCAACTTTCCCACGGGAATTTTCCCACCCACAATATTCTGCAAAGATGGGAGCACAAACATATCCCTCCTCTCACTAAGCCACTTTCCCCTTATCTTAACCATAATCAAGCTCTCCGAAATTCTACACAAATAAATCCAAGTCCAGAACTCACAATCGGTAACATTAGTTTAGATCCTGTAACCTCGTTTGTAAGAGGTATCTCTCAATGTCAATGTAACATTTATCATATAATAAAAGTAAATCATAAAGTCTTTATTGTTTTATGATTTCTTTAAATTCTATTACTAATATTTCATCTTATTAAACTACTTTTTTAATAACGTAATTTGTGATCTGAAAAGTTTAGGATAAATCCATCCGCTGAATAATCTAAGCAATGGAATAAAGGAAATGTTGAGATTGTCTAAATTTTCAACCGAACATGGAATACGACCGAAATTTGAAAGTCTCTGTGTTTTTTTTTTTTTAACATGAATGAAAACTTTAAGTAAATATACAGTAACCCATAAATTTTACGCACAACCTGCTTTATGTCGTAAATGCTGAATCGACGTTGTTTGGCATGAACTTATCCAACGTTGATTCAGCATGTACCTTATTCATCATGCTTCTGTTTTTCCGAAGACCCGAATTTTAGACCGGAAGCTGCCGTGCATAAAGTTGACTTATTAATATCTAGCTGAAACCTTTTCAAGAGCTTCTTAAGTCTTACAAGAATAGGCTGTGTCTGAAATATTTACACCAGTACTTAGGAATAATGAATCAAGGCTTCATCTTAAGAAGGTTGGAGGTCCTTTTCGAATCGTTTAATTTGTCAGTGGAAATTCCCTTATATTTATTTCATGATATATATATATATATATATATATATATATATATATATATATATATATATATATAATATATATATATATATATATATATATATATATATATATATATATATATATGTCTATAGACAAGTTTTTTTTTTTTTATTGAGTATTATAACAATCTGTCTCTAGGACATTGGTTATAGTGAGGTAGGATGACATTTACGCTATATGTACAAAAAAAATAAAATAAATAGAAACAAAATAATAATCAAAAGTATATACAATAGATAATAAAATAAAATAACCTAAAAAATAAGAAAAAAAAAAAAAAGTAAAAGAAGGCAAGTAAAAGTAAAAATATAATAATTAACATGATTCTTATTAGTTATCAAAATATTCAAGCTTGGCAGCTCTCATATTGTTATTCGGAATAACCCAGTCATGCATTTATTGCTTTTAAACTCTCTTCCTATAATTTATATTTTATCTCAGGACAAGTGTCATGGCCGCAACTATAGTTCAATTCATCTCTTTGTCTTTGTTATCCTGTCATCTTCTTATTTCTTTGAAAACTGCTGCTATAAGTTGTTAACAGTGAGTTTGTGAACAATTTAATACCTTCGCATTAAAATAGTGAGGTGAGAGAAGTTTATTAACTATTAACTTGATATAAACTTATACCAGTTTAGTAGAGACAGCGCAGCTGATCGGTGTGTATAAACATTTTTTTATTAAGTTGCTACCGAGTTCGGACTTAAATACATAAGATTTCTTTTCTTTTTAATTATTTTATTTTTCTCAGATACTTTTATTTTTATTTATGAATATTAAGAATGTTTTATTTAATTTTTGTTAGTTTTAATATTTAATAGTTTACATTTGAAGAATTTAATTCGTAAAGTTTAATTTTGACTTGGATCATATATATATATATATACATATTCTTCACTCTAATTTTTAACATTGGACCAGATAAGAGCACATATTTTGAAGAATCGGAGGAAGAGACCCCATTCTCAGAAATAAGTGAAACTGACTCGCAATATTTGAAAAGAAGAACCTTACAAATTCGTCACCGAAATTCTGTGGGAAATCCACCTAATAAAAAAAAAAACACCTCAAGGTAAGAAATCAACTCCAAACAGACCAGGTAACGCCAGTACATCCGTAAAACCTGACCAAGACCATCTAACTGTTGCAAGAAAAAGACCAGGACTGGTAAAAGAAATTGATTTTTTAAATAAAAATTAAGGCAAAATAGTTTCTAATACTTGACAATCTTAGTTACTATATGTCAATAATTGGTATAACCAATATACTTTTGCATTTAACTCCTCTAATTTTTCATTAGGGTTTAGTTAGGTTTCTCCTATCTAATAAATTACAGTAATATCTCTGTAGCAATAAGTAACTACAAGACTGTTGCGAGACTCTTGCGCAAGAATAAGACCATGAGCAAGACTGAGTTTGTAAGTAACTATGTTATGTATAGGGCAACACTATACATAACATAGTTATTTTGACATGTTGGGGATTGATATAACGGCAATTTATCCAATATTTTCGAAAGCCATCATTTATCTTGATTTCATGATATAATTATCTTACGATTCAAGTGGAATGGAAGTTGGTGTGAATGGTGCCTCATGGAATTGACGAAGTTTATTGAGCTTCAGATCAGAAACGCACCATTTTCGATAATTTTCGTAAATAAAAAGTTACGATATGGGAACCAAATCGCTTTTAGACGAGCGTTAATAATTACATAAAAAGAGGATTGTACCGCAGACTATCAGTAATAAAATCAGAAATTTAAATTTAGTTTTATTTGACTCCATCAATGATTTTAACAACAAATAACTTATAAAACTATTAAATTAATTATGTTACAAAATAAAATAAAAAATAAAATGATATAATAAAACATAGATCTTATTAGCAAAGGGGTAGACTTGAGGGGAACAATGAGGGGTATCGCCCCATAATGAAAATAGAGAGGGGGCGAGAAATCGTTCGTCCCCTCTCTCTCAATATAATATAATTGTTGAATTGTTAAATAATTGAAAAATGGCTAAGTTAAGGCCTAGAAGTACTGGGTTGGCAAATAAATTATTTCGGTTTTTCTGTTTATTTTTATGTCACTGTGATACACTTCTTATTTAATGAATTAATCCCTAAGGTGGATTGTTTATCCTGTTTGTAATATGTCAACAACTATATCTATTAACTCTTGTTGAAAGTAGCTTAGTATTGTGTTTGCTATTGCGCTTTGAATATGGAATAAAATACCATTGATTATCGGCATATATTGTTTTATTATTTTAAAAAATGTGAGTGTGCTGCAGAAGCTCTTTGAAAAATTTGCAGTGTTTATGGGGATGCTGCCTTAACCGAACGCACCTGTCAAAATTGGTTTGACAAATTTCGTTCATGAAATTTTGACATCCATGATGCTCAATGGTCTGGTCGCCCACATGAAATTGAAACCAGCAATGTTAAGGCCATTATTGCTATGCGAGAGATTGCTATGCCCTACATGTGTCGTATACGAGCTCAGAAAACCATTTACATAAGATCGGCTATGTTTCCAGGCTTAATGTTTGGGCCCCTCACATGATTTTTTTTTTCGGAAATCACAAAAAATGTTATAACTTCAATACGACTTTAGCTATCTAAAAGAAATTTAGGGACACACACTACACAAAATGGCATCACCAAACCTTCGAACTACAAATGGAAATAAAATCCTATAGCAGGTTTTGTATGTTTGTTCCTTATGTAGGCATTAAATCAAAAAGCCATTCATACGGCTTTGAAGACCCATAATTCAGCTTTCTAACGGATATAGTAATATCGAAATTTGAGAACTTCCTGAAGAGTTATGAATGTTCGGAAGGGTGTTGTGTTACACCAAGACAACTAGATCCCTAACCGCATTGATAACTCGCAATAAATTATTGAGCCTTGGATGGGACCTTTTGCCCCACCCTCCCAATTCACTAGACCTAGCTCCAACTGACTACTACTTATTGAGGTCTCTGCAGGATTCCGTGAATGGAAAGAAATTCCAAAAGGAAGATGACATAAAAAACCACTTGGATCAGTTTTTTTAACAATACACTCCAGACATTCTATAAACATGGCATTATTCAGTTAATGAAAAGATAAAAAAAAGTCATACTGAATAATGGTCAATATATTGTAGATTAAAATAAATTTTATGTCTATAATACATCGAGTTTTATTTCCGAACCGAAAGGATTTGTTTTCCAACCCAATAGGTACGCGAGTATTTTATCCCGCCTGATGTTCCTATTAATGAAATTTTAGTTTCTAATCATTGATAATTATATGTAGTAGCATATCGTAAGATTTTATGGATCATTCACGGCATCCTTTCATTTTCACGTGAAGGTTGAATTCCATTTCTCGGGACAAGTTTGAAGCATCGGAGAATTGAGAGTTCATCTCGCTGCCTCAAATAAAAATAAAAATATGTAATGAAATCATTTGCTTTGTTTACATATTTACAGATATACTAATATGAAAAAAATATATATAAACGAATTTATAAATTTATTTTTATGTATAGTATTATATTGTTCGTTTTACAATAATTATATTATTATTAAAGAAGAGAAGGATAGTTGGGGTGATCGCTATTGATCGAAGAGTTATAATTATATTATTATATAATTATTGTATTAACATTGTATTATTATGTTAATGTTAGGTTATTATTGGAAAAATTCCAAACCACGCAGCCTTACGTCTCCAAAATGCAGGCAAAGAAAAACCCGTCAACGTTTCGCCAATTCTGGCATCATCAGGACAGAAACAAAAGCAGCTAATAGAACATCGCTCCATGAAATCCAAATGGATACTGAAAGGAAGGTAAGACAACACCTGATTATGTTAATTATTACTCATAATATTTATATAAAACATAAACTCTCAAGACTTTTTTATAAATATTTCTATACATAATATAGTTAGAACTTGTAACACCAATTGAATTTATTCTCTTTCTTTTTTTTCTTAGATGATCTTTATTCGATTGGAGTTACGTAAAATACTTTATACTCTTAAAAAAAAAAAAGTCAACCGCTAAAAAAACTTTGTTGCATAGCAGTAAAAAGATTTTGTAAAAGTAGATTATTTTAATATGAAGACGGTAAGGGTAGAGCAGGGGAGAAGATCCCTGCAATTCCCAGAATGAAAGGATGAGGATTGACTCAATAAAGAACCCTGAGGGACAAAGGAAACGCGGGGGTGCCTCGTCGAGATTTTTCCTTTTCCTCAAAATGACGTACCTGATGAGGTGAAGAAACGTCATCCTTTTGTGTTCCTTAAATATTGATTTTAATGGATTAGGGAACATCTCTTCCTTTGATACAGCCAGGGTGTACTTTATTTTTCATGTCAATTTGTATCTTTTTTTTTTGTTATTTATTTAATGAAATTTACAGCTGTATAAAAGAAACAAGCAGTAAAAATGCACACATTAGAAATAACGACATGAACAGACTTGAAGAGATACTGCCCAGTGATAGCACTCCCTATTTAATTCTAGGTAAGAAGATCACGAGGCCATCTTATTTTCAGACGCCTAGGGGGATTATCGAGGATAGGGGGAGAACGATAGGGGGATTAGGGGGAAGAGAAGTTCTGGGATTCTGTCAAAATAAAAAACCTGCACTACTACAACCCATGAAGGGTCTTGGGTTCAGCACTATTTAGGGAAAGTACTGTTTCTTGGCCTACGTTTGTGCAAGAAGGTGGTTTGACCGAGATCACGCTCAACCGCCAGGTTTCTCCCTTAATCAATTGTTTTAATTAAGGGTGCCCACTTAATAGAGGCTGGGTGTGCCCCACGAGGGTCTACATACCCAGGGTCGCCCCACGGCCAATGAAACAGAATAAATAATTTTTCTGCCATAAGCCGGGATTCGAACCTGGGACCTTTAGCATTGAGAGCTCAGTACCCTAATTCTGAGCTACCCCACTCCCCAATTGCATTTCATATGGAACGATCCAATACTCCAATCCAAAGAATGAATATTCCAAATAAAAAAATATTAATAGTAGATTGATGATGGTTGATTTTAGTGTATAATGTAAGAGAATTTGGTTATGTTGTTCAGTCAAAATACAAAGTAAAAATAAATAAATGATATATACTTTTATTTTTTCCGAAGTTTCGGCCCAAAGTTTAGGCCTTCACCAGGACTAAGAAAAGACAAGATATATATGAGGTAACAACAGATATGGAGAATATGTAAGACAGCATTTCTTTCGTTAACTAATTTTATAATGTTTATTTCATTATTCCCTAACTTTGTTGACGTTATTTTTTATTTCATACGTTCTTCTCTGTTACTGTTTTTTTTTTTTCATAAGATCTCAGCTTTGTTACCGTTATGTTATATATCCTGACTTTGCTTAAGTTACTTTATATTCCTAACTTTGTTATCGTCATTTTATACTTCCTTTATTTATATTTCATATTTCTGCCTCTTCACTTATTTATTAATGTTAAGTTTATTATTCCTATATGTTGTTAGACTATACCTTTTACCAAGATATTATTATTTTCTTTTCCTGTTAATAGTTTCTCATACTCATATTGTTATCTTGTCGTTCTTAGGCCTGTACTTTGGGCCGAAACTTCGGCAAAAATAAATATCATTTATTTATTTTATTTTGTATTTTGATTGAACGAACCAACCAAATTCTCTTCTATTATTCACATCAATCAACCATCATCAATCCACTGTTAATATTTTTTTATTTGGAATATTCATTCTTTGGATTGTAGTATTGGATCGGTTCATACGAAATGTAAACTTTTCTGAAAAAGTTCATTAGTAAAACAACATTATGAAATAAAAACATTTACCCTCATTTTCTATACATTTTCCCTAATATTCCAGTAAAATTAGCCATTGAACCCAACATTCAAAAAGTAAAGATAAAACTTGTCAGAAATTATACATTACCTTCCCCGTAATAGCTGGTAAAAGTCCAAATGAATCCAGCGTCGCGTGTTGAAGGTAAGAGGGGGGGGGGAGGAGGAAAAACTGACATTTTTTAGGTTATCCCAAAAGCTATGAGGTTTTTTGGAAAGATTGTTCAGTACAATACTAAAGTATTTTAAAATTTCCATAAAAATGAATCTATACATTTTTCTGATAAAAATCAATGGTTAAGGAGATATTGATGAGATTATATTCATCGTATTTCCAATTTAACCGAAAATTATTCCAAACCACGAAACTGATGTTGATTATAGTAGACGATACCTTTTTGAAGTTTAGTAATTTTTAAAAAAATATTTTCTATCGTTGTATTATTCAAAGTTTCTTTCTTTTAATGATTCTTGATTGTTCATTGACAACAAAATTATATTCGATATCGATCAATGGGGAATTTGCCGATAATGATATGGAGTTTAAATTTACATTAATTTCATATAATTGATAATATGTGATAGAAGACATTATAAGAAGTTACCATTAACCATGGTCTGATTACATACAAAGAGCCAGAAAACTTAAATTTTGTAATTTTTAAGCCAACCATTTTGTATTATGTTGAATAAAAAACAATAACTAAAAACATGTTTAATTTAGGTTGCAACCAATTACTTCATAGTGAACTAGATTAAATTCACATTAAATTCAAGTAAATCTTGTCTTTTTAAAAAAAAATTAAAGGGGACTTTTAAGCAGTTAAAAAAAGTTCAAGCTTTCATAAAATCAAGGATTCCTCGTTATTTATTTTGTAATCCCCCAACAAGACTAAAGATACGACACTTTCGGAAAAAAACTTCCTTGTTTGATAAGTTTTAAGTATATATTAATTAAGTTGTTCTTTGTTACAAAGTTAGTTAAGATTTAGCTCTAATTGATTAAAAAGATGTAAAAAGATTCTCAGGTCAAATAAGCATTTTCTTACTTCATTTCTTAAAAAAAACTTGAATTTTTCAGTTCTGTCATTGAGCATATTTTCTATACACGTTATATTCCAGTAAAGTTATCGGAAAAAACATTTTTACCCCAACATTAAAAAAATAAAGATGAAACTGGTCAGAAATTATTCATTACCTTCTCCATAATAACTGATAAAAAATCTCCGTCGTTTTTCGGTGTGTGGAGGGAGGAAAAGACAGAAAAATTATATTTTTTAAACTTTTGAGAATATTAAAAAAACTATTCGGTTTCTCGCAAGTATTGTTCAGTACAATACCAAAGTACTTTAAAATTTCTATAAAAATGATTCTATACATTTATTTTATTTTTTTTTTATAAAATCTTCTCCAATTCAAGTCCTCAGTTCACTCCCTTTATACAAGATCTCGACCTTCCGACCTTTACATTCCTTCTCACAGATCTGCCTCGTTCCAAAAATCCTTTATTGTTAGCTCTATTAATTTTTAGAATTCCCTTCCTATCAAAATTCGGCATTCTTCATACTTATCTACATTCAAAACCATCCTATTCCAATTCCTGTCCCAAAAACAGTCAGATACCCGCTAACCTTTTATGTAAAATTACATATAACTCACCACTTAAATACTTATTATCAGATTCGACTTTCTTTTTTTTTTCAACAGAAACACAGAGTTTACTGCTAAGAAGGATGTAATGTATTTTTAATTTTGTCTAAAAGTGTATATTTATATTTTACCATTGTACATAATTTTAAGTGTCTTGGCAAGGTTTCAAGAGTTTTGTATATAGATTTTTTATTTTATTTTGTATATAGTATGTATAACTAATATTTTCTTTACTTATTTATCTTTATCTTTACTTTTTATGTCTGTTTTTATTTGGCCAGATATAACATCTTAATTTTGTACTTTTTGTTATTCTAAAGGGACTTCGTCCCAGAATAAAATTATTTTCTATTATAAAAAAAAAAAAATCAATGGTTACAGAGATATTTATGAGATTATATTTATGTTTTTTATTTAAATAAGTCGCTGATTTAGCCCGAGCCAGATACCTATCCTTCCATAAGAAACTCCAATCCCATCCGAATGCACTTGTTTCCAGCCTTGCTTTTTCCTCGATTCCTGATAATCTCACTAGTGATCTTCTTACCTAGAATTAAATAGGGAGTGCTACCACTGGGTAGTATCTATTCAAGTCTGTTCATGTCATTATTTCTAATATGTACATATTTACTGGTTGTATTTTTATACAGTTGTAAATTTCATTAAATAAAAAAAAAAATATTTTTAACTTTAAGGAAATTATCCGAATTTTCGAACAGATAGAAATCCATTGGAGATAAGTCTGGCGAAAAAGGTGGGTGTAGAATGACTTCGTAACACAGCTCCTTTAATTACTTCACTGTCTGTCGTGAAACATGAGGTCTGGAGTTGTCATGAAAGAGTATAGGTCCTTTCGAATTAACCAAAGCAGGTTCTTTTTTGACATGTATTATTATTTTGTTTTTTTGGTTTCACTTTTGGGTAAAAAGGAGAAATGAATTATTCCTTTCATTGACCACCACAAAGAAACCAATATTTTTTTTGGACGCAAATATTTTTTTAAACCACTGAAGAATGGTGCGGTCGGCTGCCGAGTGTTCAAATTTAAACTCATAAAAAAAAAAATAGATTCTAAAATTGCGAGTTTCCATGGTCATATTTGATGGCATACTAAACATAGTGCAATCAATTGGAATGATATTAAATATTGTTAAAAAAAGAGAGGATTAATAACGGCTCATTACAATCTGTAAACATAAACTTAGTAATCAACAAAAGTTTACAAATACCACTTTGAATTTCTGAAAAAATATGAACGGAAATTTAATAAGAAACGATCTAATATTAATTCGTGTATTGGGATGGCCGAAAATCAAGGTTTCTGGTTTTAAAAGAAAAAATAAAATAAAAAACTATTTTTATTAATCGAAATACGATCTATTACTCTCGATACATTTCTACTAATGTGTTTGTAATTTGTTCATTCTTTGTGAACAGAATGTTAAATCGTTATTGTTAACAAGTCCTATAAATGGATTTTTTAACAATGAAAACAATTTTTTAAAAGGCTCTAACAATTTTTTAAATATTTATATAAAATTGAAGGGTCTTCAATATCATTTAAGTCTTATAATCATTGAAATACTTGACGGAGATAAAAATCCGAATTTTCAGCAATTTATTTCAAATGTTCAGTTACAGTTACCACTTTGGTCAAAAAATATATTTTACTTGGTTATATAATCGCTGGTCATGTTTATAAGCACTCGAAATATCTAAATTCGCTAACAATTAAGTATATCAAAATAGCACATTTTAATCTACCTTTTTTTTTTTTTTTTTTTTTTTTTTTTATATTGTCTTATTCAATGTCATACAGGTAAAAAAAAAGTCGACAAGAATTACCAAACTCACTGATGAAAAATAGTGTGTGAACAAAAAAAAACTAAAAACTCTTTTGAAAAAAAGAATATATATATCAATATGACATAGTTAGATATTTTCACAGGATAATAAAAATACCGACTGTTATCAATAGACTACAGATTATTAACTTATTATAGAAAAATAAAATTAGATTTGACGAAATGTACAAAATAAATTGCATCTAATTTCCAAAATCGGGTTTAACAAATTTCATAAAATTAAAAAGATATCTTACATCCATGTTAATAAATATTTCACTAGCAAAATATAAAAACATTTATAATTTCATTTTTACTTTTAAAACGTGAATTTTAGTCCACTGCAAATAACTGATATTATGAGATGCTCAGTTATAAAAAAAAGAAAAAAACAAATGTCAGATATATTAGTAATTTTTGATCTGAAACATTAGAACTTATTATAACTCAGCAATTATACTTAACAGTAATCTATTATATTGAACATATATTATGTACAAATCAAATATAAAAAAAAGGGAAATGTAATTTTTTTGTCTGTACTAAAAGAACAGATCTCAGTTGGTTGTATGTTTTGTGTGTCACTAATTGTTTTTACAATCTTAAGACAAGTCACTAATACCAGATAATTTATATATTTAAAAATTTGGCATGCTGCTATCTGTTACAAAGATATATTTAAGTTATATATTACAATGAATAAAATGGGTGATCTATCCAAAACGGAAATATCAAATTACTTTCCGAATTATATATCAATGTTTAATGAAACACAAATAATTCAAAACTACTTAACAACTGGCCTGCCCTTTACGCATAAAAAAACTTATGGCTCAAATCCGAACAGCTAACATTAAGTTCCAACAATTAACCATTAAAACCATAGATTCAAATCATAGATTCAAAACCATAGATTCAAAACCACAGATTCAATCCAATAGAAGCGGACAATATTCACCATTTCTTCACATCATGCTCAGCATACTCCTCCTACCGTTCAACCATTATACCAGCCATAGTCCAGTTGCCACCTTCAAACTTATGTATATTTCTCAAAAACGTATCCCCTGAAGATACTAAAAAACTGTACTTTTACGCCAGATCAAGTTTAAATTTAAGAGGATTTGTGATAGATCATTGAACTAAAAATTTATTATTATTATTTTGTTATTTTTGAAGTCTTAAGCAATGGATATATAATTTTTCCTGATTATTATTTATTTTATTTTGTTTTTATTGTAGCTAAATTTATTTTTGATTGTATTCATATATGTGCATGTATACATATATATATATATATATATATATATATATATATATATATATATATATATTTTTTTTTTTTTTTTTTTTTTCTGTTATACCAAAAAGAAGAAAATTGTCTATTAAATATAATTTATGTACGCACTCCTATTGTATGGGAACTTCCCCGATGGCAATAAAAGTATATTCTATTCAATTCTATATTATAATCAATAAAAAAAAATCAAATGTTCTGTGTTCAAGCTACAAACATTAAAATATTTTTATTAAATTTAACATAGTGTTTTTCTTTATAAATTAACACATGAAAGTAGAAATAATTAAACTAAAACGATGTGAACAATAAGCATCAATTGATTAATACCGGCTCTATTTGCTTTGAGATCAATAGGACCATAATAAATTCATTCTCATTAGAAATATTATCTTATTATTCTCATTAAATTTATATAATTATCAAAATTGGAGACAATATATAAAATAAGAAATTCCTGAATGCTATATTGATAAAATATATGTTATATTTTACCATTATTAAAATTCAAGCATTGGATTCTACAGCATTTACGCCGGCAATTTCTTATCATGAGTATATTTTAAACCAGCAAGACCCACCAGTATGTTTGTATAGTATCTTCTATTTTCAGGAGTAGCTAAGTTTCTGTAAACGTGTCCTATTTTATTTGTCGGCTTATTTATTTATAGTTTCACATATCATTGTTATTATATGATAATATAATATCAGAAAATAAATGTGGGATTCATGTTTTACAGAGTAAATATTACAGAAAGGATCGTGAAGTATAATGTTAGAACAATTGAAATGTTACAATTTTATTTTTCTTATTCGGGACATCGTGGACATTACGTTTAACCTTAAATCAGTTTAACCTTAACATGAAATATGATTGACGCAGTAATCGACTGATCTGAGGTATACACAATAGATCTTAATCATTTTTCTGTTTTTATGAAAATAAATCTGGTGGGTCCACTCACACGACTTTCCTACCTATTTCAACAAATGTTTTTAAATCTTTACATATGTCCATGAAGAAACAACAAAGAAATTGAATTAGATATATTTTCCTGAAAATTAATCAAAGAAAAGATTTTAGTATGATTTATTCGATAAACTAAAGCAATGTAAATCATTACCTTTAAAAAAAAAAACAGACTAAAATGTGTGAATTTTACCATAGAATATATACTTAGCGAGTTAGGGCCCAAAAAATTTTTCTTTTCTTTATAACCTTTTTCCTGAATTTGGAAATTTCGTCCATATACAAAAATTGAAAGGACAATTATTAGAACATTATAGGAAAGTTTCATCAAAATCGTTAGAGCCGTTTTCGCGCTTCAGTCTATAGAAAAACATGTTTTTTATTTATTGCGCGGCAGCTATTGCGCATGGAGCATCCCATTTGTGTCACAGCCATCAGTAGTCAAAACCCTACAAAATAAAAAAGAATCAACAAAATCGGTTCTCTAGTTTTCGATAAAATTGGCATAGGCAGACAGACAAATGGCTAAAAATATGTTTTTCGAACTCAGGGGGCTCTGAAACGTATAGATCCGCCAAAAACAGCATATCGGAAATTTGACCCGATTGCAATACTTCCCTTATACCTAGTATAGGTAGGAATGTAAAAAATGTAGTGGATGAGTATATATAAATATATTCCTATATGTTTCTTACAGTAATCTTCCCTTATACAGTTATTAATTTATCTATTGACTGAAACGAGGTTCTAATTCGACTGTTCGCCATTTTGTATGTTCATTATGAACAAATGTTTCTTCAAGTCACCAAAACCGAAACGAGTTCTAATGTTCTGTCGTACCAGTCCCATGAATAATAAATTAAAAATTTTAGGAGGGAAAATGCGCTAAGTGTGTCGAGAGATATCGGAGCATTATAGTTATAATTTATAACTTTGACTTTATAATTAAAAAATAAATTGATGCGTTTTATTACTTTCACTTACCTATATATGCAATATATAATAAGGGTAAGTATTGCGATAGTGAAAATTTTCGAATCCGAGTTTTCAACATAAATACATGTTTTGAGGTCTCCTGAGTCCAAATCATTAAAATTGTATATATATAGCATTTCCAAGTCAATTTCAACCTTTTCCAAGTCAAATTCAACCTTTTCCATTTCAAATTAAACCTTTTCCATTTCAAATTCAACCTTTATTTATTTATTTAATTATCTTTAATTTTTCGATGTGTGGGTCTGTTATCGTATGAGTAGTTTTTGAAAATAACCTCCATTTTAAGATTACGTGAGTGCGTTTCGAATTATTTAAGTTTTTTTTAATTATTCGATATAAGGGTGTATTTTTATGTTTCCCGATCTGTAAATTTTGAAAATGACAACCATTTTATGTTTACGATACTGTGTTTTGACTTATTTAAGTTTTTAGAATTTATCCAATATAAAGGTCTACTTTTATGTTTCCGGAGCCCTAGATTTTGAAAACGACCTCCATTTTATGATTAGGCCACCGCGTTTCGATTTCTTTAAGTGTTTTGAATTTTTTTCATAAAAGGCTGTATTCTTGTGTTTCCGGAGCCGTAGATTTTGTAAACGACCTCCATTTTAAGATTAGGCCACCGCGTTTCGATTTATTTGAGTTTTTAGGAATTTTTTCATATGAGGGTGTATTCTTATGTTTCCGGAGCTGTAGATTTTGAAAACGACCTTCATTTTAAGATTAGGCCACCGCGTTTCGATTTAGTGTTTCGAATTTTTATCATAAAAGAGTGTATTCTTATGTTTCCGGAGTCTTAGATTTTAAAAATTACCTCCATTTAGGTCTAGGATTAAAAATTTGTTTTTACCTTAAAACAAACGAAGTTTCATATTCGATCAATTTATTGTACATGAATGGGTGTGATGAATAATCTTAGCATGAATTTAATTATATTCAGACAGTTAAGAACAAGCTGAACAGAAACTTGTGTTTTAAAATAATTTATCGATGAAAACCATCTTGCCAGTTATGTACAATAAGCTTCGACTAAGCAGATACTTGATCCCGGTTAATATGCTCCTTTAATTAATAAAGACTCGATTGGTATACGACTAATTAAATTCCTTGCTTATTTCAAGAGGGAATTTGAAGGATATTAATCGAATTTTTTTATTTTATTACTTTGAAGGTCTGTGATGATATGATAAAAAAACAAATCATATTTGATTAATTTATAATTTCTTATGAAATCATTATTAAATAAATTACAATTTATCTTCTACTTCAGAATAAATTTAGACTGCTAACTGATTATTATTCTCATTCAAAATAACATAAAATCAATTTAAATAAGAAACCTTGCATCTACACAACATTGTATTCAAAACAGACCTATTGTAAAAACTAAAAATTTTGACTGACTACTGTAATTTTGCCCGAATTTCAGTCAACATCTTGTTGGAAGATGCAAGTGATATTTTTAAATACTGATTACAATCCCCCATATATTTATTAAAAAAAATACTTATTAGTCGTTTCTACTGCTATGAGATAGTTGATTGAATAAATGTACTTGCAGTTATTTCCTAAAACTTTGTCGGTCCATTCTGTTCCATATTTAGAACAAGTCATTAATTTGAAATAAGTAAAACAGCTCTCAATCTCGCTGGTAAAAGAGACGTTTAGATGAAAGGAATAATTTCCAGTTTGAGAAAATTCTTCTTTTTTTTCCCTCTCGCACGTTTTTAAACTTAAAAGTGCTCAAATAAATGTATATATTTTAATTATGAAGAAAAATATCTACCCACGCCTTAAAGTTACTTTGAAGACAAAGATAGATGAAGCTCAAGGAAACACCGGGCGAAATTCGTTTTTACTTTATTTTCTTCAGAGATCTTTCAGTGAAGGTATTACAATCTCTTTCTACTGTAAAAAGTTAAATTCGCTTTGATGATGGATTTCAGACTAAAAACGAACATTGTGATGTAAATATGTGACTAACAAGTAAATAAAAACAACTTCAAATACAAAAATTCTCCCTAGAAGATAAAGAATTGAAATGTTTTGTTTCACCTAAATTTATTTTTGGTTCGCCACCAAATTAAAATATTTGTGGTAGATACCAATATAACGTTAAAAATCTAAGTCTTATGGTTTGCATTGTAAACATTACATTGTTTAGATATTTTATAATTTATTACATATTTCATAACGACATATTATAATAAAAGATAAATATATAAAATTACATGTATGTAGTAATAAAAAATATTTAATTATTCATTTTAAATTGGCAAATTTTTTTTCGCTTTAATTTTTTTTAAATTTATTTATTTAGAAATATAATAAGCTGTCACGTAGACAATAATTATATGATATAGGAACACGTTCACACCATATATACAGAAAATATAAAATTAACAAAAGTAAAATAATAATCAAAAACTACGTACAATCAAAAATTTAAATAACCTATTGATAAGTAAATTAAAAAACATAAAAACACAGCCATACCTATATACAATATATACAATTAGGCAGGGAATCCCAAGCCAGGCTTCTCCCTCCAACTATAGAAGGAAAAGCAGGACTCCAAGAGAAACCTGCGCTACTCTCCCAACCGCGTCACTCGTGCTAAAGCCAATGGAGTTTGAGCGAGAGCGCTATAGAAATTGGTAATAAACTCGGTATACGTTTGTAATTTGGTCAGTATAGTGAATTAGATACTATTTAGTCAAAACCTGGATTGATAGTAACTATATTTAAACTATATTTGTCAAAATAAAGTATAATACACGAAATAAAACATATTTTCGTGGAGTATAAAATCTTGTGCCTGATCGTTTATTCGAATAATGGTACAGAAATTCTAACTAATGTCTTCTAGTCATTCATTCTTCCTGACGCACACTGGGGCGAACTTGCGTTTGACGTAAAAAACAAAAGTTACAATTTGCTTTTACTGCATTAGTAACAAACTAATATCATTTACCCTTCAGTATAGTGACTTAGATACTATTTAGTCAAAATCTGGGTTGATAGTAATTCGAAAACGCTAATAAAAAAAATTAAATAAATAAAAAGTATTGGTAATCACTCTAAATTCAACGTTCTCGCGTGTTAAATCCTCAATAACTTCCGAGGTAATAGGTTGGGACAAGGTCTAAGGTTTTTAGAAGTTCAAACCTTTGCTAACAATGGGGTACATCTGTTTTTAGGGCAATTGCGGGCGGTTTGCAAAATAGAGCAACATTGCTTGAAAGTGTTTGAAATGTTGTAAGAAATATGCACATATTTAAAAACCGATGTTTCAGTTGTCTTAAGATTCACAAGAAATACCAATTTTGTCCAGCACATATGTTTGAACGAAAAATACCGGCAAACCAGCTCTAAATTAAAAAAAAAAAAAAGTGGTTTTCATTTCTTCGCATATTATCTCACATCAGGGCATTATTAATGCGATAATTAAGTTAAAAATTACGGGAAGTAAAGTGGAAACAATATTAGTTTGTTACTTATGCAGTAAAACTAAATTGTAGCTTTTATTTTTTACAGCAAACCCAATGTCCAACCAACTGTAGCGCTATCTCGCCCCAGTGTGCGCCAGCAAGAATGAAATACTAGAAGACATTAGTTAAAATTTCTGTACCATTATTCGAATTTACGATCAGGTAAAAGATTTTATACTCCACGAAAATATGTTTTATTTCATGTATCATTTTGACAGAATATGTCTACATATTCTATACACGATTAAAAAATCAACACGGAAAATGGTCTTACCTCGAGCTCACATTGTTTCCTTAGAACTTGACGTAATTACAGATACGTGGCACCCATTCAACGCTGAATCCCTAGTAATTTAATTCACAAATGAAATGGACTTTCCTCGAAATGTATCCTTTAGAAGTTGTTAGGGAAAAACTGAAAACAAAAATCCAGGAAATTCAACCTTTTTTTTTTTAAACACCCTTCTATGTAGCCACTAGCGAGAAATTGAAACTTCAATAAACTCTTTTCCATGCAAATAAAGAGATTAAAAGCGTTTCCAGCTTTCCAAGAATTACGTTGCCTACGTCCACTTTTTTTGGTCTGTTGTACATTTTTAATTCCTGTTTTATAAAGGCTCTTTCGATAATACTAGTAAGAACCAGTATATATATATAATTGGTTTCCATGTTTGTTGTTATTGAATCAACGTTATTTTTATTTGTTTTTATTACATTTCGTATATAGATACAAGTAATTATACTATATCTAATACTCATCCAACAAAATAAATTAGGTTAAAAACAGAAATGATTAATTTTGAAATAGAAATAATTTAAGGAGAATAGAAATAATCTATATTATCCTATCAAGCTCTATAAATATAGTTAAAAGATTGGGTAACTCTGTAAATCGTATCTATATAATAGGGAAAAATATTTATATATAAATTATAAGGCAATAATATATTTATAAATGTCAAAAGATGAAAAAGAAAATTAAAAAAATATCTAATTATTTGTTAGTGCTAGACGTTAAAACTAATTACGTTATATAAATTATGTAATATGAATTATGAAATATGATATGGAGTGTAATGTTGTAGCTAGATGATCCCGAGGAGGAGGTAATACCTCAAAACGTTAATCATACACTAAGTAATAATAATACATGAAAGATAAAGTTCACAATATGAATAACTTTATACACGAAATATCTGGGCTGATGCATCCTCAACTTTCAATTACTTATCCAATTATAGACACTTTTTTTTTTTGGTTTTTGAAACCACAAGATAATATTAATTCAATTATATATATATTCACACACACCTACAACTTAAGATAGTAACTATAGTCAGACAATAGGTCATGAACTACAATACAACTACGGTACTGTTGTGGCTGTCAGAGAGTGTTAATAATTTGAAGAAAGTAAGATGAACTTAAGATTATTGTTAAAATATATGAAAACTTTTGTTTGTTGTACCAATGTTGGGTATAGTTTTTCCAGAACTGAAGAGGAACCCATTATTTATGTTAAAAAACAGGGATCGAAACGTTTTGAATAAACAGAATAAAAAGGAGCTGTATTAGTTTATTGAAGTGTAGTTCATGCCCTATTATCAGACTATACTAGTTACTATTTTAAGTTGTAATATCAAAAGGTCGATTACAAACATATTGTAATATAATTTATATATATAAACTTAAAACAATTAATATATATTATGACAATTGGATGTAATATATTTTTTTGATACATCAAGATAAAAAAGAAAATAGTTTTTCTTATATTTTCTATGAAAATTCCATTTAGTTTCTAAGGAAACCTTTATTTCCCATTCACTAATATAAAAGTAGATATCGTGAACTACAACAATTAAAACCCATTATCCTTTAGTCACTCACCATTAGCTTCTATGATCTTATCTTCTAGAAATTAATTTTTCTAACATGTTTATCTTTCCAACTGATATCACACTATTTCGTGGTATTAACTTCGTGAATTATATTAAGTATGAATGTTTTTCTTTTTTATATATTAAGTATGAATGTTTTTTTATATATTAAGTATGAATGTTTTTCTTTTTTATATTTCTATTTGTTTTACATATGACTTATTTAATTTGCTACCAATTTCTGTATTTTTTATTATTATTATTAGTATTACTTTATTTTATTTATTTATTTTTTTTAATTTGAATTCAAGTTACATTTCTTTAGTTTTATAGTTTTTACCTTTGTTATTTAGATATATATTTTTATTTATTTATTTTTATTATTTTTTTTTATTGCATTGTATATATAGTATGAATGGGCCTCACTCAGCTTTAGTACTCAGTCCCCTTAAATGTGGCAAAATGTATTATTTCTCAATAAAAAGATTTAAAGTAGTTTCTTCCCAGAAACTTCGTGAATAGCTTCATCTCATCGTAACCTACATTTTTTATTAGGAAAACTTTCGGAACGTTCGGAATTCGGGGAGTTTTCTATCTGGAGATTTGCAAACTTTGTCTATTTAATTAGGTAATAAAACTCATGAACACCTATTTGCTATCCACTTGAATCGTAAGATTATTTGATCAAAAAATTGGGAATAGCGGTGGTCTACAAAGATATCCGGCCGTTTGGACTGACCTCCAACCTCATCATGACAAAATAACGAGGTTATATAGGCCAGATGGTCTAATATTTTTTAAATTCCACCATTTTGTTCGATTTTGCGATTGAATTATCTTATAATTTATGTGTACAACAGATGAGTATTCATCAGAATTTAGTACCTAATTTAATTAATTGTAAAATTAGAAAAGTCTCTATTTATTAGAATTTTATTTAATCCAAAATTTGTAGGTTTCATGAAGTTTTAGGCGGATGTTAATAATTTGATAAAAAGGGATCTGTACCACAGACTATACACTGACTTTAATACTCTTATTTTGGTTATTTTCTATTCTATCTACGAATATATTTCTCTTATAGTTAATCTAAATTTTTTTTTATATTTATCTATTTCGTATTATTATTAACAATGATTTTTTTTTTTTTAAACTCGGCATATAAGTCCTGTTAGAATATTTTATTAAGTTTAATATACAAATGATATTAAAGAACCTAATTTTAAATAGAGATTACGAGTTCCTGCAATTCGTTCTATAGTGACTTATCAATCAAAATACATCAATATCATCAGTATATGTGGAGCGTCCAGTCAGTACGCAGAAGTCTTCAATAAATAGGCGCATATTTTCTATCCACTTCTGGTTGGTGGAAGGCGATGGATCCGAGAAAAAGTCTGAAGTTTATATTACGTATAAAAATTATGAGTGATAATTAACATAACCAAGATAATTATTGTAAAACGAACAATATAATATGTATAAAAATAAATTTATATAAATGATTATACATGGTGTCCTGTAAGTATAGGGAAAATTTTTAAAAGTGTGATGGTAAACATCAAGATCTACTAAAAAGTTCATATAAACAGATTTTTTAAGCGAGTCACGTTTTATTGTTGAATAGGAAGCGATAAATAAAAAAATATTTGATTTACGTAATTAAGCATTGCTCCATAGTAAACTAAACAAAATTTACTTCAAACGAAAGTAGGTTTTGACATTGTTAAATTCATTTAAAGAACACCATTGAGCAGACAAACTCAGCTAAGTTCCGTTTAAGAAAAGTCCTAAATTATTTGTGATTTTTTGTTATCACTCCCCAACCGTACTACGGTCACCCAACTTTTAGGAAAACTTCTGCGTTTAACAATCTTTAAGTCCATAATAATTAATTTAAGGCTTATTGGGAAAAAAAATTGTGATTCGCTTCAAGTTGTATAAAGAAATGATGTTATTTTTTACCCAGTCGCCTAAAAGAACCCAAGTTTTAAGCAAAAATTATTACGATTGACTATTGAATTTTTTTTATTTCTCGTTTTTCCGTGATATGGGATATATTGTGATAAATGTAATTGCCTAAAAACACATTTACAGTTTTTTCGGTCTAGGTCTTGGTCTTGGTCTTGCAAAAGTGCCAAGAAGCAAGGTTTGAAACAGAAGGATTCGGATGGTTATGAAGTTTATTATGGAAGGATAGGTATCTCGATTTGGCCAAATCGGAAACATATGGAACATTGAGATCTTTATGGACTATTTTATTTGTGACAAAGTAAGGAGCATTCAGGATTTTACGAAGGATTTTGGATTGTATCTTATGTTCTTCTAGACCTTAGCGTAGGCAACTAGTCGACTTTTCTTATTCCCTTAAACTGTTTTAGTTTAAATATTTTATTTATTTATGTAAATTAATTGTTGTTGATTTTTTTTCTTCGAAATATTGGAGGGGGGGGGAAACGATATTCTCCCCCCTATCTATTTTTATTGAACACCGCCTTCTCCTGAATCTGCGGTAATGCTTCAATAATATTAAATTATTTAAACTTTTATGGGATTTATAAAATTAATCGCTATAGAAAAGTTTACCGATAACAAAAGTTTCACTATGCATTGTAGTATCCGTTCCCCAATAATTGAGCACATATATATTGTTTTCTTTTCTGTACCACTACAACCCATGAAGGGTCTTGGATTCAGTACTATTTAGAGAAAGCACTGTTTCTTGGTCATCGGTTGTGCAAGAAGTCCGAGATCACGCTCAACCGCCAGGTTTTTCCCCTTAATCAATTATTTTAATTAAATGTACCTACTTTATAGAGGTTGGGTGTGCCCCAGGTGGATCTACCTACCCAGGGTCACCCTAAGGCTGATGAAACAGAATAAATAATTATTTCGCCATGAGCCAGGATTCGAACCTGGGACCTTCAGCATTGAAAGCTCAGTACACGTATATATTGTAGATAAATGAAATATATTAATTCTTCTATTTCCAGTTAAATAAGGAACAGGGTATTGCAGACGGACAGAATTCATTCTACGATCGTTGAATACAAAATAAGGCTACGATATACAAACTTATTTGTTATTCATTCGCCATTTATTGAATTGTATCAAAGTTGAATGGGACAAATAATACTCCAATCTCTATGTAAAATGATCCCTGCGCAAGGAGCAAGAGAATGTTACTGATAACTTTCTGACAGCTAAGGAAATGATATTCAGCCCTTCAGATTCCAACAAATAGACGCCCACTTCCACCTATGATGGCTATGAGTTCTGGTCTTATCGTATTCTAAAGGGAGAATCGTTTATTGGCAGGTGTTAAGCAAATCAATGATTTATTTTTCAATTCAAAGACAATAATTAGGTATGTTAACAGTTAGTTACTTATATCGTCATTCCATGGGTGATAAATAGTAAGGACGCAATTAGTTTTAAAGATTTTTATTCATTTTTTTTTTAAATCAAAAGCAACATTAAAAAAAAAAATCCAAAATGGAGTTCTGGAAATGACCAGATTCTCCACTCAAGACATAAATACATTAAAGTTCTATCACACAATCTCCACTGGATTTAGCATCAGTGATGCGGTTGAGATAGTAGCGCAGGGATCTTCTGGAGTTCTGCTTTTCCGTCTAGAGTTGGAGGGACTAGCATTGAGTTCCCTCGCCTGATTTTAAATAATGTATATACGCATGTATGTGTTTTTTTTTTTTATTTCACTTATCTCTAAGTTATTTTTTTTTTAAATTATTATGTATACTTTTGGATTACTATTTTATATTTTCTGTATATATAGTGTGAATATAGTCTTACCTTGCTACAACCACTGTCCATGTGATAGAATGTTATATTAGTATATAAAAAAAAAATCCAAAATATTATTTTTGGATATTATATTATACCATGGATTCCATTTGAAATCCTCTAAAAATAGATGAGAACCTACAAAGAGTAAACGTAACAGAATATTGTGTGAATGTAAATTACAAAACATTCTGCATATATTCATGCATATGCACATATTCTGCTGAAAATTGGCCGATTGATTGTATGAACTCTTTTGTAGCTCTTGAGTTCTGCTGTCACTCATATAAAAATTTCTCTCTACTTACTGGACAACCTTTATGTAGATTAAAGAAAATAACACTGTGAAGCAAGGTGTATAATTCACTCAACATATATTCTAGGTAATACAAATTGAATAGGTTCCTGGAACAATTCCTCGGTCCTGACATTGCAGTAATTTTTTCACCAGACAATTTTTCTTACGACTCGAATGTGAATTTAAGGTACAAATCTATTAAAATATACTATATTCTTACTATTATTTATTTATAATTATTTTATGTATTTTTCATTACATCTATATACGAGCCACTTCGGCCTTTCGTGCACGAGCAGCCCAATAGATAATTATTTTTACTCTGCCACTTACAATGAAACCTCTGGATGCCAGATAATCATAGCAACTCAGGTTTTGTTTTAATTAGAGATATCCTTAATGGAAAGATGTTAAAAAAATATATATATGTATATATGAAGCGGTGTAGAATACTAATATTTGTTTAGGTATATTATAATTCTTTTGAACATGTTTTTGTATAAATCCTTATGTATTTCTTTGGCTGATAAGTCATTTCGTTTTTTTTTTGTTTATTTTTATGTCACTATGATACACGTCTTATCTGATAAATTAATCTGTTTGTAATATGTCATAAACTATATCTGTTGACTCCTGTTGAAACTAGCTGGGTATTGTGTTTTCTATTGCACTGTGAATATGGAAGAAAATATCATTCATTATCGGCATAGTTTGTTGTATAATTGTAAAAAAGGTAAGCGTGCAGCAGAAGCTCATAGACAAATTTGTAGTGTTTATGGGGATGATGCCTTAACCGAACGCACCTGTCAGAATCTGTTTGCCAAATCACAAAAAATGTTATAATTTAAATACGATTTTAGCTATCTAAGAAATTTAGCAGGAATTTAGGGCCACATAAACTGCACATCAACAGGACCTTCGTAAACAAAGTACAAATGGAGATAACAAATAAAAACCTATCAGGAGTTTTTTTTTTTATTCCTTATGTAGACATTAAATAAAAAAAAAAAGCATTCGTACGGCTTTAAAGAACAATAATTCAGCTTTCCAACGGATATTGTAACATCGAATTTGGAGAAAATCCTGAAGACTTATGAATGATCACGGAAGGGATTTGTGTTCCACCTAGACAGCGCTACTAGCCACACACCTCATTGGTCACTCGCAATAAATTATTGAGCCTTCGATGGGACCTTTTGCCCCATTCTCCCTATTCATCAGATCTATCTCCGAGTGACTACCACTTATCTCTTCACCGGTCTCTGCAGAACTCCATGAATGGATAGAAATTCCAAAAGAAAGTGGATATCAAAAACCACTAGGATCAGTTTTTTTAACAATAAATTCTAGATATTCTATAAAGATGGCATTATGTAGTTAGAGGAAAAAATGGGGAAAAGTCATATTAAATAATGACCAAAATTAAAATATGATTGTACATTAAAATAAATTTGATGTCTATGATACGTCGAGTTTTATTTCACTCTGAAAAACCGAAAGGATTTATTTGCCAACCCAATATTTACAAATATTTCGTTGTTTATATTTACAGTGTATATACTGCGGTCAATTTAAGACCTGATCTTAAGTAACGTTTGAATTTTTTATTGGTAGTCAATAAACTTCAGCAAACCTTACCTTTTCCTGTTGCTAGAAGACTTCTGTTACTTTAGCCTCCATTTTTGTAAGCTGTCCGTCTTTCCTAAGGTTCTCTATTATTGAATCTAGCTCAACGAACTGATAAACCGTAGAGAAATATTCATATGTAGGCAGTCGAAATTACAACAACTTAATCCTATAAATAAAAACTGCTATTTTAATTAGCAATGAGGCAACAAGAAGAAGTGACATGGTTTAAAACGCGTAATTGATATATTCTTGGAAAAGCAAAGAGACGAACCTTACGCTGTCTTTTATCGAGAGGTCTTAATAGCAATTTTCGGATAATTTTCTTTTCCACGTCCCCTTTCTATAATCACCCTAAAGAGAGGTTTCTTAAAAGCATTGTATTTGTATGAGAATTGTAAAACAGATATGAGCAGTATATCAAATGGAATTTTTTTTAAAAAACTTTTATTATGATATTTACAACTGTATTAGTATGAATACATCAAGTAAATTTGTACAGAGAAATATTATTACATGAAACACGCTTGTTGAGAAACTACCCACTGGTAGCACTCTAATTAATGGAATTTTAAGGTTAAATTTTTGTTGTTGCTATTTATTCATGATATTTACAACTGTTTTAAATTAAAAATACATCCAGGTAATTTAATTACCTTTCAAAAGTTATATTATAAATTTTACCATAGAATCTATACTTTGCGAGTTAGGCCTCAAAACATTTTTCTTTTCTTTATAACTTTTTTTCCTGATTTTTTTGAGGAATTTAGTTGATGTACAAAAATTAAAAAGACAATTATTAGAACATTTTAGGAAAGTTTCATCAAAATCGTTAGAGACGTTTTCGCTGTATAATCAATAGAAAAACATGTTTTTCATTTATTCCGCAGCAGCGATTGCGCATAGAGAACTCAATTTTTGTCACAGACGTCAGTAGTCAAAACCCTACAAAATAAAAAAAGAAGCAACAAAATTGGTCCACTAGTCCTCGAGAAAATCTTGGCACATACAGACAGACCAATGGCTAAAAATGTGTTTTTCGAACTCAGGGACTCTAAAACGCATAGATCCGTCGAAAACCGCATATCGGAAATTCGATCCGATCGCAATACTTTCTTTACCTGGTATAGATAAAATAAAAGCAAAGAAAAGTAAAAAAAAAATTTAATAGAGGGAAGACCACTAATTTTCATTTTTTTTTTCTGAAGTTCTTTTCAAACTATGCAATCGCTTCATGAACATGTTTTTTGGCATGAAACTAGACTACATTGCAGTAATGGTTTTGGAATGAATCCCAAGAGAGTATTGAATAGATTTACGAGCAATGTGGGGCGGGGCTTGCAATGTATACATAGTCCCCTTCTATATTGCAGTACACTTCGCTTACACCGCAATCTTCGAGCGTTAATTTTAAGCTCCCTTCCATTGGGGAATATACGTTTTAACATTGAACTTTTCATTGACCTATTCGTAGGCTTTTAGTTCTATTTTAAAACAAACAGATTAAAATAATCTTTTAAAATACAAAAAAAAATTAATAAAGTAAATAAAACAAAAACACCTTTGAACCATCAACTTGCTTCATTTTACTTAATGGCAATAAATCACTGATGACCTAAAGTCATTAAAAAATATATATAGAAATGAAAATCTCATTTTTTTGTCACGGTATGAGTAGCGAATCCTGGATTTCTTTTTTTTTTTGGCAGCGCTTCAGCCTAAAAGCTATATATACATATATATACAACGATAATTACTTTGGAAGAAAAAGAATGAAACTAACCACCGATATAAAATGGTGTTTAATTGATTCTTGGAATCCTATTAGAAATGTAATTACACGAACAATGATACTTTCTTTTTTTTTTTTTTTTTTTATTTCTTAATGGCATTTACAACTGTATTACATAAATACATCAAGTAAATTTGGACATAATAGATATAATGACATGAATACACTTGCTGAGTAACTACCCAATGGTAGCACTCTAATGATATGACTACATTAGGAGATCACAGGGCCATCTTCTTTTCAGACGTCTCGGAGGGTTATCAGGAATTGAGGAGGAATCAAGGTTAGAAACGAGAGGGTTGGGATGATTCTGAAGTTTATTATGGAAGGATAGGTATCTGGATTGGGCCAGATCTGAAACATAAGGAACATTAAGATCTTTATGGATAATTTTATTAGTGACAAAGTAAGGAGCATTGAAGATTTTACGAAGGATTTGGATTGTAAGGATTGGATGCGAGAGGAATTTGATGGAAATGGAGCCCCATAGCTCAACTCCGTAAGTCCAAATAGGTCTTATTAGAGCAAGTATATGAGTCTTTTGTAATTAATGGGAAGTTTAGAGCGTTTGTCAAGTAAGTGCTGAAGTAATCGGAAACGTCGAGCGGTTTCTTGTCGTTTCAGTCTAGTATGAGGATTCCAAGTTAGTCGTTTGTCCAGGTGGAGTCCTAGGTATCGGATTTACTCAACATTGATAAGTGGAGTATTAATGATACTTTCAGAGTTAATTTTTTTTTCTATAAGACGTATTGATATTGTTTAAGTATATAGCTTTGATAAGCCTCAGTAACAAATTCGGATTAACAAAAAAAAAAACTTTTCCATTTTGAAAGGGAGGGAAAAGGTCAGCAGGAAACCCCCTACCCCCCTTGATCCACCAGGCTTTGATCGAGGGTAACGCCTAGGTTTTTAACGGTGGTATGGAAGGAGATAGGTGAGTTGTTCAGAAGAAGATTAGGAGGTGGTGAAATGGATTTGAGGAGTGAGGGGGATCCGATCAGGATGGCTTTTCTCTTCTCCGTATTTAATGTCAGCTTTTATTCATTTATTTTTAGGTTATTTTATTCTTATTTATTGTATATATATTATTTTTCTGTATAATTTACTTTATTTACTGTACATAGAGTGTGAATGTGATCTGTGAACACTATTATAAATGTCCTTGAGACAGATTGTAAAAATTTTCAATAAATAAGCTTAAATAAAATAAAAAATATATCAGCTTATTAAGATTTGCACATGTACTGTAAGATATACCGATTTTTTTTTGAACAATTTCTTATTATTAATAACAATGTGAAATGGTTAAGTTTTAAAATAAATAACATTAAAGTTACTTTAGAGAATTTTTTTTTTTTAAATTCCGCATTTATAAAGTCACCTGTTAGATTATTTTAATGAACAAAATACCTGCCTGATATAAAGGGCCACATGATTTAATATTGACATAACGAGTTCCAACGAAATCGTTAGAGCCATTTTTGAGTAAATTGTATAAATGTATAAATGCGATTACATAAATTGCCACTTCCACTTATGCACTTAGCCACTTACTGTTACATCACAGGCTTATACCTACCTTAAATACTTAATTACGATTCCGCTCGACTTTTAGTTTTTAACTAAACTGTTTACACACATAGCCCATTTAGAAAAACTTGGTTTTAAGGACTCAAGTCACCTGAAAACGTGTATTTCCGTTGGAAACTTGGGTTCGAAAATTTACAAATTTACAATAATTTGCCTTAATATGCATTTAGTATGTAGGTAAGTGAAAGTAAAAATAAATAGTGATTATTAATAATTAATTAATTAAGGTTAAAGAATTTTTTACTTAAAAGTTTAATTTGTTAGGTAATTTTACCCAACACCTCTCTAAAACAGTAGAAATTTAATTTATGATATTCCCTGTAAAAATTGCGACAAATCATATATAGTAATTACATCAACCAATATAAAAAACAGAATATGTAACCACATAAGTACCCTTAAACCTAATTCAAAAACAGTTACAGCTTTATCAAACCAAGCAAAAAAGCCATAGACATGAAATAGATTTCGAAAATATTAAAATACTTGATAAATCAAACTACCGGTCAAAGCTAAAAATTTTAGAATCCATTTATAGAATAGAATAGAATAGAAAAATAATTTTATTCTGGGACACAGTCCCTTGAGAATAACAAAATAGAACAAAATAAAAAGATTACATCTGGCCAAAATAAAATCAATCGAAAAAAAGAAATAATGTAAAGAAAATAGAAGGTAAACATTCTATATACAAAACAAACGAAACTATATACAAAACAATTAATACTATGACAAGACACTTAAAACTATTTGCACTGATCGACCAGTATACACCCTTAAGAAAATAATAAAGAATTAAAAAATAAAAATATATCAATTTCTCTATTAAAATCAGCTCGAATTAAAAGCAACTATCTGACTGTTTTGGGGATAGAAGGGTTTTGAATGTGGATATGGATGGGGAATGTCGAATTTTGATAACGAGGGAATTCCAGAAATTGACAGAGCGAACAACAAAGGAATTTTGGAATGAAGCGGATCTGTGAGAAGGCATGTAAAGGTTAGAAGATCGAGATCTCGTGGACAGGGAATGGACTGAGGATTTGAACTGGAGAAGGTTGTAGGTGTAAGAAGGACGATGATTGTTGATGATTTGGTAGAGGAAAGTACCTAGGAAATATTGTCTTCGGAAGGAGGGGAAAGCCACTTTAACTCAGCGTAGTGATGAGAAACATGGGAGTATCTTGGGGCCCTGATCACAAATCTTACGCAGCTGTTCATTAGTCTTTTCAGTCTATCGCGGAGCTCCACAGAGAGGCCATCATACACCACACAGCTATAGTCAAAGTGGGGGAAAATGAGAGAGGAAACTAGGAGTCTACGCGTATGTTGAGGTAGGAGATGGCGGAAGCGATGGAATAGTTTGAGGGTGGAAATTGTCCGTCGAGAGATATGAGAAATATGGTGATTCCAAAAGAGGTTTTGATCAATGAAAAATCCTAAATTTTTAACTGAGGAGTAGAAGGAGATTGGCTGGTCATTAAGGTGAAGGATGGAAAAGTCTGTATGGGATCTAAGAAGGGGCTTGGAAGCAATGACAATGGCCTGAGTTTTGGCAGCATTTAACCTTAATCCATTTATATAGCAATTAACGAAAAAAATGTGCTAAATTCAAAACAGGGAGCGGCCCATACCAGACAACACCATTCAAAAATAATAGCCATCCATAAAAATTCGAATAATAGTAAATTAAATAAGGTAGTGTAACTTTTAGTTATGAAATAGTTGCGATAATATAGAGGGTGCTGAAAGTAAATCCTCAGGACTCAGTAAGATGGTGTTCGACAAAGAGGAGTCCTATTCTTGGAGAAATCTGACATGAGACGAAGAAAAAGAACACTGTTCTTATCCTTTATGTTTTTTAAATTGACAAAACTAATAAAAGATATGGCATGATCTGATAATAATTGCATGCCATTTCAAAAATTATGTAATACATATATTGTTGATGATTGAATTGAAGGAAGCTAGTCGACTGTTTTACATATCATGGGTGATATATAGTCAGGAAGCAGTCATTATACAATTTTTTTATTTGTGCCAACGTTTCAACCTAAACATGTGGGTCATCTTCGTGGCTGAAAATTTTAAAAAATACAATCAGAGATATAATGTTATACGACCGATAATGGTAAATAATCAACTATAGTGATTGATGGTATATAAATCTTAACTATTATTACAATACACAATATTACAAATGAAATATGTAAAAAGTTATACAAACCAAAAATAATATATATAATCTAATTATAAAAAATTGTAACATTTTTATATATTTCATTTTTAATATTGTGTATTGTAATAATAGTTAAGATTTTAACAAAGTAGGCAATTCTAAGAAAGCAGCTTTGTATTATCCAATACTTTAAATAAGTTCTATTCCAAGAATAGATCTCACTTATATTTACTTCTTCCTTTTGTAATTAATACGATTTTTGCTTTTCACAGAATTATTTGCCTTCCTCATATTTTTCTATTTTGAACAATGAATTTAATTTTAAAAATATAGTAAAAGAAAAAGTAATAGTAAAATAAATATTAACACACTCACTTATTTTTTATTTTAATGAAATTTACAACTGTATTACATGGAAAATACAACAAGTAAATGTGACATTGGTAACATTACATGTACAACATGAAGAGAAACTACCCATTGGTAGAACACAAATTAAAGTTCTATATTAGAAGGTCCCGAGGCCATCTTCTTTTCAGACATCTCGGATGGTATAAAATTCAAATATGTTATTCAGGTCTTGGAACGGATAAATATTCGGATCCGAAGTTTTTACACGTAAGCGAATAAAAAGTGCAATAACATGGAAATCCGGTCTCTAGTGATAACCATTGTACTTACGGAAAAAATTTTATTACTTATACGTAGTCAAGTTTCACTTCACTATAAAAAACATCTTTCTTCTATCTAATTCTAACAAAATTGTGGAAGATTAAATGAAAATTTTCACAACCGTAACCAGTCTCCCCTACCTGTCTTTTCATTTCTTCTAGTATAATTTTTCTTGTGTTTCATTTTTATTTTTTTAAAGTTTTATCAGTAAATGCTGTATCATAATTATTTATTTAGAAATTATGATACCGAAAGAATGTTTAGATCATTACATCTAAACTTTTATAATCCCTTTAAACTATTTTAAGGTGACATCATTTAGTAGGATAAACGAAATTCGATTCCATTTCATCTCAGTGAGTGGATTCGTCAGTTTCCTTGAGGATTAATTCATTTCTATATCGTATTGAATCAATCCTTTACAATAAGTAAATTCAGTCATGAATGGCAGTATTCATAAGTTATAATGAAGAGAGAAGTTTATTAGATTGACAGGCTTAGGCCATTTGAAGCATAAATTTCAGGTGCTTATTATAGGAGGAGTAAGGGTGGCTTAATCAGTTGAAGCCTTCTGTTCATCTGTCAAAACCACTCAAACGAGTGAGTCCATCAGTATTAGGGGGCATCGTCCCCGCCCATTAAGGTAATAAGATACAATAACAACAATAATGACAGTTTCCAGCTGTTAGGATATTGTAGCCCTCCGTAATTACTGGTAATTCAGCCTGTAAGTATAGTAATAATATCTTTCTTTTTTTTTTTTACTTTCCTATCTATACTAGTTAAGGAAAGTATTGCGATCGGGTCAAATTTCCGATATGCTGTTTTCGACAGATCTATACGTTTTAGAGCCCCCTGAGTCCAAAAAACACATTTTTAGCCATTGGTCTGTCTGTGCCAAGATTTTCTTGGAAACTAGAGAACCGATTTTTTTATTTGATTTTTTTTTTTGTAGGGTTTCGACTACTAATACCTGTGACACAAACTGGAAGCTCCTTGCGCAATAGTGGCTGCGCAATAAGTGAGCAATATTTTTCTATAGACGGCTCTAGCGATTTTGCTAAAACTTTCCTATAATATTTTAATAAATGTCCTTTCAATTTTCGTAAATGTATCAAATTGATACGTACATTATTGATGATACGTACATGTATCAAATTCCCGAAAAGAATTTGGGAGAAAAGTTATAAAGAAAAGAATAATGTTTTGGGAACAAACTCGCTAAGTATAGATTATATGGTACAATTTATAAAATAAATTTTGAAAGGTAATTAAATTACCAATATCAAAAAAAAAATCATCGGAATCGAACTAGTATTAGCGATGATACAGCGTATTCTATTTTTTACACATTTATTACTTTCCTAACTATACTGAGTAAGGAAAATATTGCGATCGGGTCAAATTCCCAATATGTTGTTTTCGACGGATCTATACGTTTCAGAGCCCCCTGAGTCCGAAAATCACATTTTTAGCCATTGGTCTATCTGTCTGTGCCAAGATTTTCTCCTTTTTTTTTTCCATTTTTGTAGGGCTTCGGACACTAATGCCTGTGACACAAAGTGGAAGCTCCTTGCGCAATAGCGGCTGCGCAATAAGTGAAAAATATATTTTTCTATAGACGGCTCTAGCAATTTTGATGAAACTTTCCTATAATATTTTAATAATTGTCCTTTCAATTTTCGTACATGTATCAAATTGATGATACGTACATGTATCAAATTCCCGAAAAGAATTTGGGAGAAAAAGTTATAAAGAAAAGAATAATGTTTTGGGACCAAACTCGCTAAGTATAGATTATATGGTAAAATTAAAAAATAAATTTTGAAAGGTAATTAGATTACCAATATTGAAAAAATCATCGGAATCGAACTAGTATTAGCGATGATACAGCGTATTCTATTTTTTACACATTTATTACTTTCCTACCTATAGTGGGTAAGGAAAGTATTGCGATCAGGTCAAATTCTCAATATGCGGTTTTCGTCCGAAATCACATTTTAGCCATTGGTCTGTCTGTCTGTGCCAAGATTTTCTCGGATACTAGAGAACTGATTTTTTATTTTGTAGGGCTTCGATTACTAATGCCTGTGGCACAAACTGGATGCTCCTTGTGCAATAGCGGCTGCGCAATAAGTGAAAAAATAATTTTCTATAGACTGTTGCGCAAAAACGGCACTAACATGATGAAACTTCCCTATAATATTCTAATAACTGTCTTTTTAATTTTCGTAGATGTACCAAATTCCCGAAAAAAAAATCAGAAAAAAAAGATATAAATAAAAGAAAAATGTTTTATGGTCTAATTCGCTAAATATATATTATATGGTGAAATTTATAATGAAACTTTTGAAAGGTAATTAAATTAACAACAAAATAAAAAAGTTTAATCGAAATCGAACCATTATTAGCGATGATACAGCGTATTCTTTTTTCTTCAAATGTTGTAATTTATTACTTTCCAACCAATACCAGGTAAGGAAAGTATTGCGATTGGGTCAAATTTCTGACATGCGGTTTTCGACGCATCTATACGCTTCAGAGCTGTTCGGCCTGTTTTTTGAAAGGTAATGAAATTCCCTACAAAATTCTATAAAAATCGTTCAATTCGGACAACCATTAACGAAGTTACAGCTATTCAATTTGCAATGTCTGATTACGGGTTTATATCCTCGTGTCAGAAAGGGGTGAAAGTAATAAAATCGGCGACCCGCATCACACAAGCTTCAATATTTCCTCAACTTTTAACAGAAATTATTGTGTGACAAAATTAGGCTATGGCAAAAAGTTTTTGATTAGAAATATAAGAGGGCATGGAAATGTTTACACTGATCTACCACAAACCTGTTTACATTGCTTTTGTTTATCAAAGGAATAGTACTCAAATCTTTTCTTTGATCAATTTTCAGGAAAATAAATAGGAGCATATAGTATTTAAAGATGTAAAAACTTTTCTAAAATAGGTAGGAAAGTTGCGTTAGCGGACACACCTGATTTTTTATTTTAACATCAAATTCAATAGCTAGAAACTGTGAGCAATTTGTTATTACGAGTTTTAGTTTTATAAAAAAAATAAATGCCGAGAGATAAATAACTTTTATTTCTTTATGGAAATGGTAACTACTCATGATTCACGTCCAAACCTGGTCAAAAAGTATTTTTATAAAATACATTTTAAAATACCAACTATTTTGTGATTTTAAAATACAATATACGCAGATTTCCGTTTCTGTGGGGGAGGGGGAAGGGAGGGATGATTCCCCTTAGTTATTTACACATTACTATTTAAATTACTGTATATATTGTTAAAATTTTTACTTAGTTTTTATCATGTCCTTAATTGTGACAGATTGCAACATTTCTGAATAAATAGAAAATAAATAAAGTTGGTTTTTGTTAATTTAGCCTACAATCGACTAACAAAATTCTTGGTATTCACGGAGAAGAATTATCATGCCAACGATCGAATATGCTGAAATATTCGGTAATTTGTTTTAAAACTACGAAATATTTAAAATACGAAATAATTTTTTTTTGTATTGTAGTTTCTTGGAAAGAAAATACAAATAATTTTTTTTTGTATTTTAAAATGAAAATACAGTTTCAAGAAATAAATTCTGTAATTTACATCTTTCAGTCCTGATGATGACCTATATGTTTGGGTTGAAACGTCGGCACTAATAAAAACCTTATAATGATTGTGTCATGAATATTTATCACTCATACATGTAGCGACTTTAGGTACAACAAGTTAGCCATAGTAAAAGATTCTACATAGTTTTAGTGCTACAACGAGTTTTTTTTTTTTTTAACTGTGTCACACGGCAGTAATGTGAGAAATAAATAAATTAATAAATTAAATTCACAAAAAAACAACATTGTATCAGAATGTTATCTTATTACTCTTGTATCCGCTGAAAGGTATGCAACGAATTTTTTAGCAAACAAGTGGGCAGATTTTTGAGTTCAATGGCTCAAACTATTCCATCTCCCTCGATCGAAGCCGCATATTTTGACGGGTTTTTGAATTTTTGAGGGGAGGCACATTTCAATGGGGTTAGGAATTTCTGGAATGAAAAGTTTCAGAATAAGGAACAAGGAGAAAATTAAAAAAAAATAAAGACCGCAGCAAGTGTAATTGTGTATGATCTACGATTATTCTAATTCTACTTTCCCTTGCTCGGTTTTCATGAAAAGGTGAGCAATACAATATCGTGGAAGGGGGAGGGGGAGGTGGAGGGGGTAGGTACTTGCACCACTGACCTTGGGAAGGAAGGGTACCCCTAGTGCTAGGTATCCGATAAGTTCACCAAATTTAAATATTCGTAAAACATTCCCTAAGGAACATAGGAAACATTCCCTAAATTTAAACATTCCCTTAGGATGAATAGAACATTCCTGACAAAATAATATTTTTTTAAATAATCGTGATAGTAGCAAGGAGGAAAATGTACCTTTAGCAGAAAGGTTTTAAAATTATCTCAATGCCAATTCAGTTTAATCTGTCTAGTGAAAAATACGCCCATCTAAATCTCAAAAGTTATATTAAATCCATTACATTTAGCGGGTACCGCTCTCAAAGCTCCCCTACAACCTACTGTGAGGTATTTTGTATTCACAGGTCGTTCCTCAAAATTTATTCATTGTTATTTTCTTAATTAAGGATATAATAAAGACATTGATATAATCAGCCACGTATCAAACCCGTAAAGATTCCCAGTTAGTATAATTATCTTCTGTACTCTAAATGTTGCAACATTGGATAGAATTATAAATGGGATAACCTGTTTTTAGACTGGTACGTTTTTTCCTCAATTTATATCTATATACCCTCGGAAAATTCTCTGTCTCCAACCTCTCTAGGACTTGGGTCAACGACATTACCCTCGTCCACTCGTTCCTGTCAGCTAAATGTCTTTTCTAACACCTCGCCCTGATCCGACGCTAGTGCATGCTATACTCGCGACATTGACCAACATCGAAATTTCTATATGACTTTAAAATGTGTACATACATGTTTCTTAGGGTTCGAACTATATCATAGTAAGTTTTCAAGCGATTCCAAATGGTTTTAATGGTAAAATATTCATAAACGTGTTCAAAACATGAGGACTTTAATTTACAATGAAAATTGTGCCTTTTTAAAATATTTTGCTACTCAATTATAATGCTACTTACCTTATACTTAAAATATTAAGTAATAAGTACATTGAATTCAAAACGTTTTAGAACAATAAACAAACGTAATAAGGTTAACCAATCTTATTAGATAATTATTTTCGATTTTAAAATTTTTATAAATTTTCAGAAATTTAGCAATTACAGTATTTTTTTAAATTTTAGTGAAAAATTGTAGTAAGCTATTGTTTAAATATGATTCCCGAAAAGTCCCCCCCCCCACACAAAAGTTGTAGATATCGAATAATATAATTATTCACGTGTTTGCAAATATATATGATTCGATTTTGCCCCTACTTTTATATACATACATATCTAACATTTTATTAATTTTTTTTTTTTTTAGCGTTTCTGACCATGAAGATATTTGGCCGCGAGATGTGGTCTCCTTACAGACGCAGATAGCCAGGAACGGGTCACTCACCCTTACGTTGCTACGAACACTGGTCTCCATGGTGCAGCGACCCGTAGCTCCATAGCCGAGCCAATCTGGCAGTGTCCTTCCCACCGACTCACTCGGGTACAAGGACACTTACAAATCGGTCTAGATCCATGGATTATGGCTGCTCAGAATCAGCAGGCGCACGAGGTATATTTCTTTCTCCGAAACAGACCGTCCATAGACTGAACCTCAGGGTGCTAATAACAACCTAGTAAACCACATTCCGATTCCCGATTAAAGTACACGGGGTAGGATCATAAGTCCTACACTCGGTCGGTTTGAGTTGCCTCCAGTAGCCTGACGGGTCGAAGGGGATGAGACTAGGGCAGCATGGCTTTCCCTGGTGGACGGCAACCCAAATCGGGCGGTCACCCATCCAAGTACTAACGATGCTCTACGTTGCTTAACTTTGATTACCTATTGCAAACGCCTTAGCCCGTACGGCTACCCATGCCCCTATATAGATAAATATATGTAGATTAAACATAAGTAATTATACATTGCTCTATAGTAATCATTTCTTTACACAACTTGAGGTGAATTACAATTTTTTCCGAATAAACCTCAACATAATTAATACGGACATATAGCTTATTAAATAAGGAAATTTTTCGAAAAGTGGGGTAAATGTAGTACAGTTAAAGGATGATAAAAAAAAAAAAATCATTAATAATTTCTGATTTTTTTTCAAACGGAGCTGTGTCCGCTCTATAGTCTTCTTTAAATAGGTTTACCAATGACAAACTCTACTTTCGTTTAAAATAAATTTTGTGTAGCTTGCTATCGAATATTGTTTAATTATATAAATCAAATATTTTTAAAGTTATTTTTTCCTATTTAAAAAAAAAAGTGACTCGCTTAAAAAAAAAAATCTTAAATTTCCTACTTTTCTTCTAAAAATAGGGCATTGTTTGTATGAACTTTTTGTATATCATGATGTTTACTCAACATTTTAAATATTTCCCTTTACTTATGGGGAACCCTGTGTATGTTATTGTTTTAGATGAAAAAGGTCCCGAAAGCTCCGTGTAATGTAAAAATAATAAAATAATATGACTGAATTATAAAATTGTTTTTCTAAATACACTTATTTATAGTTTTTCCTTGGCTCATATAAGAAAAAAAAAATGTCTTCACTAAAGAGGAAAAAAATAACAAAATATCAGGTACGCCTTTTTCTTTTCTTTTGCTGCCTTTTTCATATACGCTGTGTCAGCTCTCACAAAAGCACGGCATAAATTTGTGTTAAAAGTTGGCTTACGGCTGTCTAAAGAAGACTCAGAAGAAATAAAGCTCTGTTTCAAAATACGCTTCTTTTTCCTTGTGCAACTGTTGATGAAATACGTTGTGATATACTAAATCGTTGACTTGTTGCCACCGTTTTAGCAAAATAAAACATCACCGTTTCAACATAATGAATCTTTGAGAAATTCGGCAATCCATTGCATCTTATTATAGAATATGACAAATTATAATGATAATTATGATTAGTGTACGTAAAATTTATAAGAGAAACGATTTTAGACTATTGAACAAAATTATAGTTTAAGGCTCAGAACCGATTGGCGCTATCCAGTCCCATATTTTTCTAAATTTCGTCCAATTTTAAGTGTAAACATATTTTCAATTTGTGTTAAATAAAGAAGTATAAAACCTTGTTTTTATCTAAGTTCTTTTAATATTCATTGTCAATTTTCTTTGTTAATTAAACATTGATAGAAATATATTGATAGAAATATGTAATATCATCCAAATGTTTGAAGATATGAAATATCTTGTATCCTAGCATGTATAAAAATAATCTTGCATAAGTACTCTTTTATATTTATAGTATTATTAGGTAGACAAATAAGTTCTTTCGGTTTTTCTGAGTGAAATAAAACTCAATGTACTATCGACATAAAATTTATTTTAATCTACAATATATTGACCATTATTTAATATAACTTTTTTTCATCTTTCCACTAACTGCATAATGCCATGTTCATAGAATGTCTGGAGTCCATTGTTAAAAAACTGATCCAAGTGGTTTTATACTAGGTCTGGTGAATAGGGAGGTTGGGGCAAAAGGTCCCATCAAAGGCTCAATAATTTACTGCGAGTGACCAATGAGGTGTGGGGCCTTTCGTTGTCTTGGTGGAACACAACACCCTTCCGATCATTCATAACTCTTCAGGATGTTCTCCAAATTAGATGTTACTATATCCTTTGTAAACCTGAGTTATTGCTCTTCAAAGCCGTATGAATGTTTTTTTTATTCAATGCCTACATAAGAAATAAATAAACAAAAACTCCTTATATGTTTTCATTTTTTATATCCATTTGTAGTTTGTTTACGAAGGTCCTGTTGATGTCATTTTGTGTAGTCTATGTGGCCCAAAATTTCTTTTCCTAAACATTAAGCCTGGAAACATAGCCGAGTTTGTGCAAATGGTTTTCTACGCTTGTGTGCAATATATTTAGGGCTATAGCAATCAATTTCATGTGGGCGACCAAGCCGTTGATTTCAAAATTTCCAATTGGATGAAATTTGGCAAACCAATTTTGACAGGTGCGTATGGTTAAGGCATCATCCCTATAAAGACTATGCAATTTATGAGCTTATGCAGCACACTTACCTTTTATAAAATAATACAACAAAATATTCCGATAATGAATGGTATTTTCTTCCATATTCACAGTGCAATAGCAAACACTATACTAAGCTATTTTCAACAAGAGTTAATAGATATAGTTTACTTATTACAAAGAGGATAAACAATCCAACGTAAGGATTAATTCATCAGATAAAAAGTGTATCAAATGACGTACTTTGAATATAATGTGTATATTTATTTTATTTATAATAATTTCTGGTATTTTTTTTTGTTATTATATTGGCTATTCCGTTTTTTTTAAATTGTGAAATAAAATAAGCTGGTGAGTTAGAAAAACACTGAAACGTTATTTTCAAACCTCCTTCATCAATTTCAATAAAAACCACGGCAGATGAAGAAGTTTCTGTAAAATATGACAAGTCAGAGCAACTCAGAGAATTCATCTGTAATGCGCGCAACATATTTCACTATACAGTCTAATATTGGATTTTAATGTATTAATATTTTATCCACGATGCCCTTACCAACATGGAAGGTAATTTCGTAATGCGGCCAGTGAGAATTAGTGTAAATATTTTATAGCACTTATAAAAGTAGTGAGGCTTCCTTTAGGTATTTTTTTAGAACCTATCTTGTAAATTAAAGTTAGCTAGAACTTAATTAATATTTATTATTATTTTTTTACAGTTTCTTTACCAAATTTATTTAATGTATTTTGTATCCGAAACGCTTAAATTCGCCAAGAATATTATCTATTTCGGCCGAATTAAGTTTTCTTGTTGGAGGAATACGAGAACTTCCTCTTATCCGGTTCTGTATGAGTTGTTCAGCGTTCTGGCATTTGTAAGGGAATGTATTTTCCCCGATTTACTTCCTTCAAGTACTTTCAAAGTGCTCTTGAAACTTGTTCGATATAGCGGAAGAATCATCAAGAGGATTCTGATTTTTAACTCGGTTTTGGCATGCTGAGTATTTCGAACATGTACTATAAACTCTTTTTAAAAATAAATTAACAAACGTATTAATCTGTATATTAATAAAAAAAAAAACATTTTTAGCGTTGTTTTATTTATTTAATCACCTCGTGACCATGTACGAAGTGTACAACATGTATTAAGTACTATAAAAATATAAGAGTGACTTGGAATGTATTTTAATAAATATAATTACATGAATAAACTTTTAAATTATTTATATTATATATTTTAACAAAATAAAAATATCGATATTTATAATTTTCTAAGATCTCTTTCATACTTTGTGGTTTGAATCGTAAGAAATTGAATTTGAACGATGTTTATTGTTTACTGAATATGCATATGAATCAGTTGTGTTACTTCCCTTTGAGGCTGATTGAGGACTTTTAGTTTACATTAAAAATTTGTATGCTCGTGTATATACTAAGTATGGAAAATTAATATTTTCTTAAAAACGGTATAAACATTTAAAAAAATAAAATAAAATGAATAGGTGGAATTTTTATTTTCACTTACTTATATATGTGATATATAGTAAGGGTAAGTATTGCGATCGTGAAAATTTTCGAATCTGAGTTTTCAACTGAAATACACGTTTTGAGGTCCCCGAGTCCAAATTACTAAGTTCCGCAAAATGGTCTGTGTGTGTTTGTGTTTATGTATGTGAACAGCCTAGCTCAAAAACAAAGAGCCGTACGAAACTAAAATTGCGTATTTGAGGTTTTTTTAAATCTTGGATGTTACAGAAACATTTTCGTAAAAATTGACAAACCGGAAGTGGTACTTTATATAATCGTTTTAACACATTTCTACGATTTTCTCAAAAATAGCTCTAACAATTTTGATTGCACTCAGTATATAAGTGTATTATTATGCAGTTTTTTTAATATAATGTAGGTTTTATTCTCACAGATGTTCTCTAACAGGGCTTAAATGTCTAATTTTGAATATTAGCTTCCTCTGAAGTAACTTTAATTATTTTTGTTTGAAATAATTAACCATTACACATTAATCTTTGATACAAAAAATAGTTAAATATAAAATATGAAAGAATTTAATAATTAACTAAAGGAGATATAAGAGATCGTAACGGATAATAGTTGTAATGGAAGAACCAAAAGAATACGAGCGCGTCCGAGCTCAACCCAGCTCGCCCGAAAGAGTAAAACCGTCTTCCAGTCATAACATGAGGTTAATATAATACGGACTCCGACATTATTATGTACATATACATATTCGGTTTTCATAAATGCTATCTTTGGTATTATTTAATATTTAACTGTCTAGAATACAGCGATATAAAAATTAAAATTGGTCTGTATAAGGATATTTAAACAAATAGAAATACCTCCAATGAAATGTAAATAAATATAGCGTTTATAATTTTTACTTTCACTTTCCCCTTGGATGAAAATAGTTATTTCTGCTAAGAAGGGCGTGGTAAGTGAAAGTTGTGTGATGCGCGCACCAGATTTTTTTTCTTCTATGTTCCAAAAAACAATGGCTTCAAAAACAAAAAGATTTTCGATCAACCGGACTTTAAAGAATTGAGATTTTAATATCAAGACATAAAATTGTCGGAGGATTGCAAAAACTTTCAAATGATTTTTAGGATATAAATACTGTATTGAATGTATTCTGACAAGAGTACCTACCGTTTAAAAATGATTGGAATCGAACAGGGCATTTTGGTCGAATTATTTATTCAAAGTCTTCAAGGTTAGAGATATAGAATGTTATCAAGGTCAAAAATATTTTTTTAATTTGTTTTCATGTCTTTCAGATAGGTTTTAATATTGGATTACCTTTATTACATATTTATGACTCTTCCTTAAATAGGTAAATTAAATTCACTAGGAATACATTTATTTTAACAATGATAACATGATTATAAAATAATTATTAACTAAACATAAGTCGAGCGAGGGTATAGTTATAGCCTCTATTGTATTAAATAAAACATATCTGAAAATAAAATTTAATTGACTTTTTACAATCCGACATCGTTTTTCCGAACTAATTTTTTTTACTGGGCTAAAATCAAAATTTCGACTTCAAATCGCTGGATGATGAAACTAAAGGACTTTTCACGCTTGAGGATGGTAAATGCTTTTTAAGTAAAGTGTTCATGGTTTTGCATCTGAGGATTAAATTAATAAGTTGTTAGCTCTGGTTCTATATGCCTCGCATTCGTACAATTATTTATTTATTTAGAAACAAAATAATCTGTCATACGGACAATAATTATAGTGAGATATGAACACAAGTAGTAACACGTTTTTAGTTTTTTGATCAATATTCTAATTTTTTTAAATTTTTATAAAAGTACATTTATTTGTTTGAAATTATCGAATATTATTCTGTGATACGGAAACTTTCAGCAGAATCAAACCGTTAAAAATAAGTGAAAAGATTATCACTGATAAGTTATGGCTGTAGAGCATCGACTGGTAGATAAGATAGTAGAGTATAGTAACCTTTTTTTTTGTTCAAAGCAGAAAATAATAGATCTCTTTTTAACTTACGACTATTTGTTTATTATTATTATTACAATATTTAACTAGGTTTTTAGTATTTTAAACCAATAGCTTATATTTAAACAATTTAAGGTTTGCTGATGACATATGTTAAAAAACCGAAATACTTGTAATGGTCAATCAATTGATTGGTAAAATTAATATATATATATATATATATATATATATATATATATATATATATATAATATATATATATATTATATATATATATATATATATATATATATATATATATATATATTAATTTTTTTTAATTTTATATATATATTATATATATATATATATATATATATATATATATATATATATATATATATATATATATATATATATATATATATATAAATTATATATATATTTATTATACTCATACAAACTCACCACTTCTGTATATTTATATATAAGTTCATTTATTCTCATACGGATTAACGAGTATCCTGTGTATATAGCAACCCAATATTGGGCAGCAATCTTTTTAATTTATATGAAAATAAAGTTTTTCTCTCTCTATGGCCTACAAATAAACTACCGAAAATCTATAATAATCACAAATATAGAAGAACAGTAAGCTAAAATTGGAGAAGATATTAAAGAATATTCAAAACAATTCATTTATCAAGGACGAATTCGATAAAAGATTAAAAATATGATAAGAAAAAAGATGAGCTTAAGATAGATAATTCTTCGTAATATTTTTGACATTTTATGTTTTTCATTTTAGTCCTCACTTTTGGTCTAACTTATTGGTCAATGTTTCAAACTTATATCCATCATCATGACATTTTTTCTGAAACAATTAACTAAACATTCATATTAACTTTAAATAATTATTTATTTATCATTATTAAAATAGTAGTTTATAATCCATTTTGATCTTAAATATTAATATTACTTGAAGAAATGCTAAATCTATTGTCGATTTTTATCTTCTTAAAAAAAAATCATAATCATGGGTTGAAACTTTTGCGGGAACTTTTTATAAAGAATTTCTTTTAACAGTTTCTGCGGATTTTTTTTTAGGAGGAAAATGTTTTAAAATATAAGTTCTAAGGAAGGTTTTTGTAATGAACCTCTAAGTTTATGGTAAAAGTTTAACTTTTATTTAACTGAGCTTAGATTACAGTTAAAATTAATGTGAAAGGGATTATTTGATTCTAATTTGTTGTTTGCTAGAGCAGCAAAAAATAAAAGTAATTTTTTAGAATTACTTTTAGGCAAAACATTTCTTTTAATGTTAATTTTTAAATAATAGCTTTTTTAAGGTATTATTTTTTTAATGTTTTTAATTTACTTATCTTTAAGTTATTTTATTTTTTATTGTGTATACTTTTTGATTATTATTTAGTAGTTATTTTGATTTTGTTTATTTTATGTTTTCTGTATATATGGTGTGAATGTGTTCATATCTCACTATTATTATTATCCGTGCCACAGAATGTTATATTTTTGAATAAGTAAAAAAAAATCAGTCTCAATTTTATTTTATTGTTACAAGGAGTTTTCAGTGCATTGCATCATATCCATATATTTCTAATTTGTATCCATACACTTGGATGTGATTGTTCTATTAATTTTTTTTCCCCCAAACACACATAGATTGTCGTACTGTTTATTAAAGTTCAATGAGAGAGGAACTTTTCCATCATTGCGCCGGTAATGATAAAATATAATTCAGACTGAATTAAAGGGGTATTTTGATATATCAAGAATCATATATACAGTCAACTTATTATACACGTCTAAATTAAAAATGTTTTATTTTTCTAGAATATTACTAATATATTTTGTATGTTTTTTCATGACCACTATAATTAAAAATTGATATTTTATTAAATTATTTTGATTTGAAATTTCGTTAAAAATGGATACCGTTTTAAAAAAATATTGTTATCGATGCCTTAGAAACCAACGTCAATTAACAAAGTGGAATTAAATACGAAATGAAAATATGGACAATAATTCATTTCGATATACAGAGAAAGTCACTGAAAAGATTCCGCTTGGCTTCATTGAGATGAGGTCAATAGATGCATTGACTGCAAACTGACAATATACGCTGTGGACAAATAGTTCATTCAATATTAAATAGTACACCCCCATCGCATAATGCGCTTTTAGTAAAACGAATAAACATTGTGTACAATTTAATAGGTCAAATATCTGCCTTGAAGTTCTTTAAATTGTTACGTATAATGAATAGATTTTATGCACGGCAAATTCAGACGTTAGAAAATTATATTAGTAACACTAACAACGTATCTTCGAACACACAGAGACTTCTGAATGTGGCATGAATAATAATTTAGGTGATTTTGAAGCATGTATTGCCTTTGAAAATTAGGATTTCGACTTTTTATTTACGATCGTTATACATTATATAATATTTCATCTGGATACAAATAAAAGTAAAGATAGTAGTAGTAAGTAAAATCTCAAAAAGTTTTGGTAACTTCTAATAAGATTGTACGAACTCCAGCGAATGCTTTAAATCGTAAAAATGTCGAATACGAAGGCAACGGGAACGGTAAAATTATATGTATTTATCAAAAATTTCTTAGATACAATAAAAAAATCGAATAAAAAGGAAACTCGTTGCATCGCGGACATTGTCAAGGTTAATTCCATCACAGAACAATAATAATCAAGTTTCCTTCAAACCAATAAGTATCCCTCCAATAGACGACGCTCAAGTATCGGAGAAATTTATAGCTTCTAGTTTAACTCTGTTAGCACTACTTAGTTAACCCTCCTCCCTATCTCCTGCAGAAAAGTTAATTGTGGTATTGGTACCTACTCTTGGAGCTCAAAGGCGGTGTCGTTCGCTAACTCTTAGAAACCATCCGCTTTGAACTTACTTACACAGGACTTTGAATAAAGTAATTAGAAAGAAGCAACAAAACATACATTTCTAAGCAAATTTGGATCCGACTAAGTCATTAGTTGCAAAGAATTGCAAATTAAATAATATTTTATCCATTACACTGGATTTTGCATTGCGATTGAATCGGTGAGTGCAGAAACCAATTCAGTCACAAATTGCAAATTTTTCAGGAATGAGAAAAAACGTCATAACTCCTCTCCAAATTTTAAAATGTTAGAACTATTTTTTCCTCTGTAATGGCATACAATTTTGTTGCTGCCATGCAAAAATTACCTAATTTTGACCTTAATTAGGCTCAGAAAAAATAAAAATTTGATTCGGACTTATGCAGTTTCTGGACTCGACTGTATTTTACAGACAGCTGAAAACTTGGTAAAAGGTAACCATACATTAAAAGTTTATATTTTTTTAATTAACAATTTATTTTACAACAATTTATATTAATTTAAATTTATTTTAAAATTTAATTTGATTATAAGTGTAATACAAATGCTCGGGATTTTATATTACTTACAAACAATACGAGTGATAATTAACATAACATAACACTTTGTAACATAACGTATTGTAAAACAAAGAATATAATATTATTTACAAAAATTAAATCATACCTATAGTAAATATATTTTTTTAATAAATATATTTTTTTTAATAAATACGAGCATTCATTAAGAAGGTTGTGTGGAAATATTTCTATTCACTTCCGTAAATTTAAGCGTATTTATTTTGATAAACGCCAATACTGTCGTATTCACTTTTACAATCGTGAATACGGCCGTATTTATATTTACAGCCGTGAATACGTATCATGTGTATTCATATTTCTTTTCATGAATATAAGTATAAGTACCATAAATACAAATGGCATTCGTATTTTTTTTTTCAACTGACACCACGTCAGTCACTGACTCATGTTATTTCTGCACTCAACGATCGAAAAAGACGTCATATATTTACGGAACTACTCAACAGATTATCGTGGTTCTTGCATCCAACACGCATCTTGTCTTTCTAAGCTTCTTTTCAACGAAAACGATTTTTCGCATTTTTTTGACTGAAGTGGTTTATGCACTCACCGATTCAATTCTACGTTATACGGTTTTGGGAAATTGAATTAAAAACAATATTTACAAAGCACTATTGAGAAAGACTTGTTTATCGAGATTTCATACCCATTTAAGAAATTGTATTAATAATTCACATGGTCCAAAGGACAATATATCTAAAAGCACTTACAGGACAAAATAGACTTATCAAGACTTAAGGAGTAACTGATTTCAGCAAAAGGACCCTTTCTTACAGAACTCGTATCAATATTAAAAGACGAAAATATCTATTGTCAATAACTTCTTCCCTCCTCAGATTTCCTTTATAGACCCTACTATTTACTTCCATTGTCCTAAGGATTAAGAATCTTTGCGGTTACATTATTGTTGTCACACTCATATCCTAGGTGTCGTACAGTTCTAGGAGACCTGAAATTAACTAGTCAACTGAGATAGTTATGCAATATTTCAATACAGTATATATAATGACATGTGAAACTGTAAATGTGAATATTTTCAAGTATCATAAATACAAATGAGAATAACCATCACACAATTTTTTTGTATCTAAATTTTTGTAATAAAAAGATCGACAATGACGAATTAAATCTATAAAATTGCCTGGTGTAATAAAACAAGTCCATGAAAAGGAAAAATATAGAAATAGAAAAATAACTTTACTCTAGGACAACGTCATTAAAGGGCCCATTACACGGTCGATATTATTGAGTCAATAACGACTGTCTTCAATATATTGATCGCGTAAGGGCTAAATTGGCATCAGTTATATTAACGTCAATCAAACTAGTTGATATAAATTTTTTGTTTGTTTTAAATGAAGCTTTTTGAATATCATTAAAACAGAGTCAATAGAATCGCATTTAGTGTAAGGCCTTTACTGAGCAATCTTAAACCACATATACAGGTCTTGATAAGCTCTATAACTAATTTCCGGTGACCCTCTTGGCAATATGTTTGAGTAGGGGAGGTGATACTTTGTTTTTTGTTTTTTTGGGAGGGGAGAGGTTGTAGGGTTAACCCCCCTCCGAAATTTTGTTTTTTAACGTGAAAAATGGATATATATTTGGGTAGGTGGTTGATAATTTGTTTTACTTTTATTATTTTTTGGAAAGGTGGCTTCACCCTCTCCCATCTCCCAATTTTTTTAAAAGATATAATGGCTATATATTTGGGCAGGTGGGGAATATTTTTTACGTGGAAGGAAAATAAGAACTACCCTTAATTAAAAAAAAAAAAAAATACAACATGGCAGTATTTTATGCCAATTAACAGTTTCGAAGTTACTTTTTTGCTCAAATCTTGTTTTTATACAAAATTTAATACATTTTTTGTATTGCTGAAATTTTTTAATAATATTAAATAAAAAGAAAACAAGAACAGAACCAATTTGAAACAAGAAACGTTTTAATGTCTAGGAACAGAACAAACATTACATAGAACAAATATATATCTTGAAATTCTAAAGCCTAGGCAATTAAGATAAACTCTTTGGGAACTTGTTTCTTTAGTGTAGGCAATATAATATTGACTCAATATAATTGACCGGTATGAGGTATCACTTCAATATTTTGTCTTCAATTTTATTGCTTAAATGAAATTGGCTCAATAATATTGAAGAGGCCTTTTAGAACAATAACAGCTGTTACAGAAAAATACAAAGTATTTCTAGCAAAAATACTAAAAGATAATGATAAATGAAAAGGAAAAAAAAAAAACAAAGGATTAATAAAATATTTACATCAACGGTAAAGAAAAAAACCTAAATAAAATACAATACGTTTCGTCTAATAGGTTTTCAAAATCTTTTACAAAAATAAAAGGGAAATAAATAATAACAATAAAAACAAAGGAAATTACTTTTGTTATCTAAAAATATTTAAGTGTACTAACATAATTATGCCATAAAAAAAGAAAGAAAAATATTGAGTAGAAATAAACAAGATGTACATATATACTATACACTAAGCAAATATAGTTAAACATAAATAATTCATTTTCAATACAAAATAAATGGTAGGAAATTTAAGTTGGTATGCAAAGGTTAAACGAGATTAATCAAAAACGAAATCGTGTTACATAATGCATGGATATGGAAGGACCATGTCGGATTTGAAGTTAAGGTGAATTTCAGAAAGTGGTGGAGCGAGCAACAAAGGGATGTTGAAATGAGGCAGATCTGTGTAAAGGGGTATAAAGATCAGAGGGTCAAGATCTTGTGGTAAGGGAGTGGATAGAGGACTTGAATCGGAGGAGATAATATATTATATATTAATCAATAACCAATTAATATTAACCATTAATCATGTCAGCATGCAAGTTAGTAATAAATAATTGATTTTTATTTGGGATAAAAATGTAAGAAAATTCTGTTTTTTATTTTTAAATACTTATAATACACAATTATAAATGTCTTTATTAGTTACCTATTTTTTTATTTTTCAAAATAAAATTACAAATATATTAATCAAATTTGTAAGATGTTTCCAAGCCAATTGCTATTTGATTGATATAAACATTAAAAAATAATAACCAACAGTATCTAATAATAATTACATAAATTTAAATTATGTAAACAAGACTTTAATAAATTAAGAAGTATAAATAAAACGCGTATATGTATATCATCTACGTCGCTTATAGAGGATTTCGGTTAATTGGTAGAACTTAATTCAGGCATTCTGGGAAGAAATCAAAATCAAAATGGGGTAAACAATATACAATTTTCCAAGTTTTAGCAAAACAGTTGTTATTCGAGACAATCTAAGCATTTCTGTTAAACACAAAATATATAAAAGTCTTTAAGTATAATTAAGATATACTAATGGAGCCAATAAACAATACTTTGAATTTTATTTTATTTTATTTTTTTTATTAACTTGTGTTATTTGCAACATAATATCATTTTTGTGATACATTTTATTTGATAAACTGTGTAAATAAAATAAAAAATTGATTAAAAACGACTTCGATCCAGAGTTTTAATTTAATCAATCATTGTAATGCTTTAAGAGTTATATTTAAAGTTCGAAAGGCATGAGGTTCAAATATAATTTTCCACAAGTCCTTTGGAACCTACGAACTGTGCTATTTTATATATACAGTTAGTCGGTTCAGAATGATTATAAATTTTGATTAATAAGATAGTAAAAAAGGATTTTTCTACTATTTAATCAACTTGCAAAAATCATATCTGATCATTTTCATTACATATTTCATTACAATCCATCCAATTGCAATACTATTCAAAAACCACACGAACACTCCATTTTCCAAGATTTCACTTATTAATTGTTTCATTATGACTTTATTGCTGGATTATAATTAGATGAAAGTATTTAGTACCAAGACTTGTTATCAAAAAATAAAAAATATAGCTACCTCGTTTTGGGATATTCACCTCATTAAAAAATAAATAAGTGGTACAATCTCATACTGTCTCATTCATTTGACATTTGAGCACATCTACAGATAATATAATTTTTAAACATAATAATTTTTAATGATATTTATTCTGTTAATTTAAGTATATTTATTGAGTAATAATACTCACCCCTGCTTATTTTTTAATTTTAATTATGGAACATATAGTGAGTAGTTACCTACCTACTATTAGATTCTAAAATTCATAATAATTTTAAAACCTTATTTGCTATGTTCAATACATAGCAGAGGGGAAAAGCCACCTTAACTCAGCGTAGTAGTGAGAAACACGAGAACGTCTCGGGGTTCCATTGGCAAATCCTACTAAGCCATTCATGATTCTTTTCAGTCTGTTTCTGTATTCCGGGGTGAGGCCACCGTACACCACTCAGCCGTAGTTAACGTGGGTGAACATGAGGGCAGATACTAGGAGTCTACGTGTGGACATGATAGGAAACGGCAGGAGCGATCGAATAGTTTCAGGGATGAAATTGAATGTCGGGAAATGTGAAAATATGATGATTCCAAGAGGGGGTTTGGTCTAAGTTTTTAACTTAAGAGGTGAAGGTGATGGGATGGTCATTTGCGTACAGCAGATGAATGTCGGCATTAGATCTGAGAAGGGGTTTGGAACCAATGACAATGGCTTGGGTTTTAGCAGCGTTTAACCTTAATCCACTTACATTTGCCAAGGCACAGATCCGATTTAGGTCTTCTTGTATTTTGGCAAACGCATCATGCAACTCGGAGCGAAGGAAAGGTTAATTTTGGAATCATCTTCGTAAGGTGATGGGAACAGTAAAGGATTGATTTACGAAGGCCATTAATATAGGAACTAAAAAAGAGATGAAATATGCTAGACCCTTGAGCCACTAATGAGGACAGAGTAAGATAGGAAAACGAAGGTTGGTTAGGAATAGCGACTGCTTGTGTATATTGAGAGAGGAATGATTGAAACCAAAGGATAACGCTGTTGGAATATAATAAAATAATAAAGTAAACCATGTATAACTTTTCATTGTCACTGAAATAAATATTTATTTATTTCTCGGAACGAAAAATCCCTTTTATATGAGGTTTGCAGACAGCGATAATGGATGAGACAATCGAGTAAAAGGTTTCTTGAAGTGTTGTTGCTAAATTTATTGTGCAACTCAGATATTTCATCAGAAAGAATTATTCTTATTTTATTTATACTGTTTTCATTTAAAAATAATATATTGAAGATGAACGGCTCTAAGTTTTTTGAAGAGCCCAGAGAAAACATTTCTGCATTCTACTATGGCTGGTTTACCATTGAATTATTTTCTTAGATTTTTAATAGCTATAACAAAAAAATAAAATATTTATATATTTCTTATCCAAGAAAAAAAAAAACACGGTTATCGTATTAAAAAATGCTAGACTTCCTGAGTCCTGAACCAGAGAGTCTGGTTTCCATGAAGACGTCTTCATTTACTTTGTTTATTTGTCAAATATCAGTTTTATATATTCAAATTTTAATATTGATATATCAAATAATAATAGTAATAATATCGATATTTATTAATATTTGTTAGTAAATACAAATAAATTTATTTCTAGGAATTAGAAATAGAAACCAAAATTAATTAAATACCTTAAAAATAAAAAAAACTTAAAAGGATAGAAATAAATCAATATTAAATGCATTACTAAATATTTTAACATTTTGTTATTAAAAAGACTTATTTATAAGTACAAGAGAAACATGAATTAAATTGCTCACCATAAAAAATCAAAAAAATCTGACTTTAATTAATAATGACAGACATTTATAAAAATAATTCAAATGTTCATTATAAATTTTAAAAAACTTATTGCTGTAATATAAAAACAATAAACCAATATTTGGCAGATAATGTATTTTAAAATAATCTCTAAAACAAAAAAAATAACATATATATATGTTTCTTATCCAAGAAAAAACATGTCAGTTTTCTATATTCAAATTTTAATGTTGATATATTAAATAATAATAGTAATAATATCGATATTTATTAATATTTGTTAATAAATACAAATAAATTTATTTCTAGGAATTAGAAATAGAAACCAAAATTAATTAAATACCTTAAAAATAAAAAAAACTTAAAAGGATAGAAATAAATCAATATTAAATGCATTACTAAATATTTTAACATTTTGTTATTAAAAAGACTTATTTATAAGTACAAGAGAAACATGAATTAAATTGCTCACCATAAAAAATAAAAAAAATCTGACTTTAATTAATAATGACAGACATTTATAAAAATAATTCAAATGTTCATTATAAATTTTAAAAAACTTATTGCTGTAATATAAAAACAATAAACCAATATTTGGCAGATAATGTATTTTAAAATAATCTCTAAAACAAAAAAAATAACATATATATATGTTTCTTATCCAAGAAAAAACATGTCAGTTTTCTATATTCAAATTTTAATGTTGATATATTAAATAATAATAGTAATAATATCGATATTTATTAATATTTGTTAATAAATACAAATAAATTTATTTCTAGGAATTAGAAATAGAAAAAAAAATTCAATACCTTACAAATAAATAAAAAATTAAAAGAATAGAAATAAATCAATATTAAATGCATTACTAAAAATGTTAACATTTTATTATTAAAAAGACTTATTTATAAGTACAAGAGAAACATGAATTAAATTGCTCACCATAAAAAATAAAAAAAATCTGACTTTAATTAATAATGAGAGACATTTATAAAAATAATTCAAATGTTCATTATAAATTTTAAAAAACCTATTGCTGTAATATAAAAACAATAAACCAATATTTGGCAGATAATGTATTTTAAAATAATCTCTAAAACAAAAAAAATAACATATATATATGTTTCTTATCCAAGAAAAAACATGTCAGTTTTCTATATTCAAATTTTAATGTTGATATATTAAATAATAATAGTAATAATATCGATATTTATTAATATTTGTTAATAAATAAAAATAAATTTATTTCTAGGAATTAGAAATAGAAAAAAAAATTCAATACCTTACAAATAAATAAAAAATTAAAAGAATAGAAATAAATCAATATTAAATGCATTACTAAAAATGTTAACATTTTATTATTAAAAAGACTTATTTATAAGTACAAGAGAAACATGAATTAAATTGCTCACCATAAAAAATAAAAAAAATCTGACTTTAATTAATAATGAGAGACATTTATAAAAATAATTCAAATGTTCATTATAAATTTTAAAAAACCTATTGCTGTAATATAAAAACAATAAACCAATATTTGGCAGATATTGTATTTTAAAATAATCTCTAAAACAAAAAAAATTAAATATTTATATGTTTCTTATCCAAGAAAAAAAAACACAGTTATTGTATTTAAAAATGTCTATTGCCAGAGAGTCTGGTTTTCATGAAGACGTGTTTATTTTCTTTTTATTTGTGGACAAATATCAGTTTTCTATATTCAAATTTTAATATTGATATATCAGAAAATAATATCGATATTTATTATTATTTGTTAATAAATAAAAATATATTTATTTCTTAGGAATTAGAAATAGAGAGGAAAAAAAAAATTCAATACCTTCAAAATAAAAAAAAAAAAAAATTCAAAGGATAGAAATAAATTAATAATTAGTGCATTATTAAAAATCTTAACATTTTTTAATTAAAAGGACTTATTAATAAGAACAAGAGAAAAATGAATTAAATTGCTCCCCATAACAAATAAAGAAAATCTAACTTTAATTAATAATGACAGAAACTTATAAACATAATTTAAATGTCCATTATACATTTTAAAAAATTTATTACTGGAATATAAAAAAAACGAAAACAATATTTGGCAGATATTGTGTTTTAAAATAATCTCTGTACAAAGTGTATCGGTTTCTTAGAAGATATTTTTTTTTTTTTTTGGAAAAAAAATGAGTTTTCTTTATTCAAATTTTAATATCTACACTAACAATAATAATAATATTAAAATCAATATATTTTTATACTAATAATTGTTATCACATTATCCCAATAAAAAACAACTTGGTTATTTAACTTTAGCCGTGTTCACAATTAATTTTTAAATTTTATTTATTTATTTTTCTTAAATGGCATAACGAAAATAAATGGTCATATATAAAATGCACTTCTGCAATGAATCTACCGACAATTTTAAGCTGTAGTGAAATTGAATGGGTGATTTTGTTGATCGAAAACAGAAATAAGTTCTATGTGAATGAAGGGATTATTCTTTCACAGCTTAAAATTGTTATACGAGAGAGATAAAATTTCAAAGGCATTTCCATAAAATATTATTCAGAAGTGGGATAATAAACAATACTGGCTCGACTGGAAATCAGCTTTCAATAAGCCAGAACGATTGAGGAAAAATACATGCAGTTGCAGAGCTTTAGCTCCCATTCTCTGTTAGAGTTTAATACTCCAGTTCGGCAACTTCAGTTCCTTTTCAAAATAACTATCAACCGATTCCGGAAGATCATATGCCGTTTTCCCGTACCTGTTAAAAATGTTTACGAAAAATCAAGCTTTAACATGGTCAATAAATATTTTTCTTGAGGGAAAATTAAATTATATCTACTTCATCTAGCAGTTAAATCTGTTTTGTATTTTCTTCTTCAGTATTATTTACTAGATAGATCTATTTACCTATATATCTATCTATTTTTTACTAAAAACACTTAACTCCTGGAATGAAATTTGCGAGTTATCAATGTGGTTATGGTAGAAGGAAAAAATATATATATAAATTTAACATCTGGGAATCAGCTTGATATTTTCTACATGAATTTATTTACCTGAAATATCATACGGCTTTAGTAGTAGGACTTTAAGAAAAATGAAAAAGTTATTAAATGTAATTAAAATAAGTTTTCTCCATTTTTTATATTACTCAGTGTATGCCTTTAAAATCATAATCTTTTCGCCTGAATAAGTTACAAATATATATATATATATATATATATATATATATATATATATAAATTTTATTTATATTTATTTATTTTATTTATATATATATATATATATATATATATATATATATATATATATATATATATATATATATATATAAATGTATACATAAGCAAACTTATTAAAATTGTATATGTGTGTATAGATAAAATATTTTTTGCTATCTTCTATTTTAGGAAGTTTCATGATTAAGAACTTTTATTGCTATATCTATAACTTATTCGACATAAATTCTTATTTGAAATGGGACAGAAATCCTTGAGTAGACAAGGAATATATATCTTTTACCATTTTTCTGAATTTAGTAGAAGTATACCTCGCGAAATCCATTCTTTTTCTATGTTTACAAACATTTACTGTCAGAAGCGATAGCAAAGTTTTTGTGATAGTTACGTCGAAGAACAGTGTATCCCATCAATATTTAAGATATTAGTGTCGTGGGGTTTGCTGCATTTGAAAATCAAGCAACATAAGGAATTGCTTTGGCTGCAGTTGGGTTAATATACCATACTCCTCTATTTTTAATAATCCTTTAAAACAACAATTAACTAATTTATTTCTCGCTCTGGTGACTTTTTAAGATAGAAGTACTGGAGCTGGCACTAGTATTGGTGAGGGGGAAAAGACTAACAAGTGGGCCTATAGGCCCATTCTCTTCACCGATCCAGTAAGCACTTGGTTCTGCTAAGGAAGGGTTCCTTGATTAATTTCATTGCCTCTACAGCACTCTCCCTCCAATCTTTGGTTCACAAGCACTCCCCAAGTCCAATCAGAAACATTCTTTTTGCAGGTTTCAACTTTACAAAAGAGAATCTGTACTTTCCCTGTAACAGGATTTCCACTGTGTAGAGTTTGGTATGAGAGCCTATATTGCATTCTGGTCAGCAGTATGAAAGTAAACAAGTGAGACTTCATAGCTTTTCGAAGAGATTATATTAGCAGATAGCGATAGCCTATCTGATAACCTCGTTATATTTCACCAATATTATAACGAGTAACACTTCAGCCTGGATACAATTGAATATTTTATGAACAACGTGTTAATACTAAGTCACCTAGAGACAGTTCTGTAATTAGGGATGAGGCAGTGATGACCAAGCATGTTAAAGCGTTACTTCATCATTCCGGAATATAGCGCTTCGCCCAGTAGGGCAAGAGTATATGTTCGTTGGACGTCGCACTGTGGGATGAGTAAGAGAAAATTCGTGACATCGGCTAAATCAATTTTTTTTTTCAATTAAACTATTCAATAAAAACACTGAAAAATATATGTTGTGCCAACTGAAAATACTGTCGGAAATTCCTCGAATATCGCAAGGTATCAATTAAACAATTTATCAATTTTTGTAGTACTAAAAAAAAAAGAAAAAAATAGATTTATACGGATTCACATAGATGTCGCGAGTTTTTCCTTACTCGTCCCATCGTTGAAATCCCGTTGAAAATTCCTTTTTATAGTAAGTATTTCATATGATATAGCTGTCTTTAGAAGCAATCAAGAAAACATTGAGAAACTCGCTACCACACTGATAAGAGAGGCAGAGCATATCTGTCTACAAGTAAATTAAGAGAAAATAAATTATATGATAATGAGCCGAAAATTCCACCCCAATAACAGAATCCAGAAGGATAATCATTCCTGAGAGTAGAAAAAATCCAATTACTCGCCTCCACAATATCCTCAATGAACAACCAACGAGGAGAAATAGACTAGCGTATATTTAGCGCAAACAGAGCTTTCTTCTCCCTCTAAAAGTTATTGAAATCCCGAAACATCTCAAACTAAGGCTGTACAATGCTATGATAAAGCCTGTTCTAATATATGGCTGTGAGACCTGGACACTAACCAGGACCCTAGGAAAAAGTATTGAAAGATTTGAGAGGAAAATCCTCCGCACGCTAACCGAAGCGATATGGGATCAGAGTAGTAACTCATGGAGAAGAACGACCAATAAAGAACTGCTTACAGAAACTGGTCAATCAATATCATATGATATGAAGGCACAGCGGTTAAGATGGGCGGTGCATGTAGCTCGTAGCAATCCATCTGAAAGCCTCTACGTAACAATGAATGCTTCAGGCAAAATACCACGTGAAGGCCGAAAAGCAGATGAATAAACAGAATCAACAAAGATGCAACTGAGCTGCTTGCAGTTAAATGGAAAAAAATAGCCCAAGATAGAGATGGAGCAGGCTTGTTAAGGCGGCAAAAAATCTACATGGTCTGAAATGCCGACAGAAAAAAAAATCATTTTAAATTGTAATTCTTTTAAGTATAAGTATTTCAATTAAAATAAACATTTTTAAACTAATCTCGTAGATGCCAATACATTGTTTCCGTTTACTGGCTTGTAGTTTGTATTGTAAATATTGTATCTTTTAGAATTTTTATTATTTATTACCTATTCCCAAACATCATATTGCAGTAAAATAAAAATATATGAAATTGCATGTATATAATTAAAAAATTATTTATAATAATTTTTTTTTGTTTTCAACCCTACACTTGAACTAGTGATATGTTTATTATAGTTATATAATTTAGGTCAATATAGTGCATTAGGTATTACATTATCAAAAACTGGCTCGATAACGCGAATGAGCTAATTAAGAAAATATATAATAATGGTAGTCACTCCAAGGTTTACGCTCCCGCGTGTTAAATCTTAAATATCTTCTGGGGTGAGAGGATAGAAAAACTGTTTTTATCAGTTCAAACCTTTGAGTCTATCTAGTTTTTATGGCGATTTGCTAAATGGAATCAAATTGTTTGAAGCGTCTTAATAACACTATATATTTTTAAAAACCAATATTTCAGCTGCCTTAGGATTAGCTAAAAGTGTCTAATTCTGCTCAGTACAAATCATTAGTTTTAAGCAAATAATACAAGTATACTAACTTTTAATATAGAAAAGATGATTTTCCTTCCATCAGCTATTACCTCTTTGAAGCCGAAAAAAAATTATTGCCTCATATCTAGGTATTATTCATGCGACAATTACGTTAAAAATTGCTGGACATTTCGGAGAAACGATATTGGTTTTTCATCAATGCAGTCGAACTTCCAAATTTTAACTTTTGTTATTTCTCCCATTGTCCAACGCTTGCCCCACTTTGCGCCGGTTTCATACGACTTTGGATGTTTTTTTTCGATTACTCCTACAAACAAACATATTCTAACCATAATAGGAAAATCGAAAATCATTATGTGAGTCTGTCATGAAATAAATTTCAATTACCCAGGCGATTAGAACCGAGCTCAGTTTGGCGAGTGTATATGTTCCTTGGATACTTCCTCTTACTTGCAAAATTCAATGGATTACTCAAAAATCGAACTAGCGTTACTAGATTCGAAAATTATAAAACGGGCAACGCTTTGACATCCTCGATCACCACCTCATCTTGCTTTGGAAGGTTGAAATTTATTTCGTGGCGGACCCACACCTTAGACCTTCCAACTTAGAAAGGGTTTTATTGTACCTTTATGATCAGAGAGGGGATGAAGGGATAAAACCACATTAAAGGCAATCAAACGAAAAACAGCTAAGCTAGTTGTCAATTATAGTTTAAATAACTAACATGTCTACCCATCAGTAGGTATAACCAAAACCTATTCGGTCCTAATCGAACTTTTTTTGGATTTTAGATTTTTTTTTTTCATTCGGCTTTTGAAAACATTTATTACGAAAAATGCAAACTCTTTCGTATTTTATTTTCACATCAGACTTTGAAATACTCGGATACAGAATTTCATAATGCTGGATTACTGGTTTGCCGCATTAATTTTCTACATCAATGAATTATTTATCATATGTTTTTTTTTATTAATATAAAAATAAAATAAAAAATTATATAATTATTAATAAATTATACATAAATAATTAGATTTCGTGAGGAGATAAGAAAATAATCTTTCTGAGGGTGTTTGAAGTTTTTATTTTATTTCAATTACTAAAGATGACTGGAAAGTTAGGAAAATAATTTAAATAATATTCTTGATTATTGTTTAAAATGTGTAATATAATTCACAGTTAAAATACAATGACTGTTATATAGTAGAATAAAAAATATAAGTAAAAAAGGATAAAATGTAAGGATGATTATTATTATGTTTAAGGTTTGAAGGATTACTTTTTTTTAAATAATAAGCATATAATGGTATCTACTTCCAAAAATAAAACATCGATGCTAGAAGCTTCTTAACTGAGACATTTTTTTTTAAGTACTTTGAAAAGAAATACATTTGAAACCGGTTAGCTTGTATGATGCTCGGCTTTAACGTGTTATTTTAAATTGATTCTTCCATCTCTTATATCAAAACAAATCGACAGTCAGCAGCAGTTTCGTTTTTATATAATGAATAATACCTATACTAAATAGCAATATTTAAAATAATTATATTACTTTTTTTTGTAAGAAGTCTTCATTATTATTTTTTGTTTATCGATTTGCAGCGTTTATTATTTTTCACATTAAAAACAAAATACAGTTTTTTAGAATTAATTACAACATATGGAATGTCAGGTACGTTTTTGATTAATTTTGAAACCCCGAATGTATCTTTGATGAAACATATTCGTTTGAGTGGGTTTGGATTATATTTTTATTAGCTCTTCAATTAATTTTCCATTACATACAGTAGATTTGTTAAAGGTTTGAATTAATTTTCAGAATTTTCTCCAAGCTTTATGAAAAGCCGTTTATTGCATCACATTTCTAATTAAGTGTTCTCAGAGGTATTTATAATAAAAATGTGTTTCCTATAGCTTTGTAATTATATAAATACAGATTGAAATTACACCAATCCAATCAACCATTTTATATATTCTACAGGCTAGTTAAATTAATAATAAAACACACTTTTATTAATTTAATACACACTTTATTATTTAACAAATAATACAGATAGTAATATAACCATATAAAAATCATACTTTCGTTGATCACCATACTTCGGGTAGAAATTATTTTTTTTACAGTTAATAAACCTTAAGAATATTACTTTGACTATAAATACAAACTTTTAACATTTAATATAAATTATGTTTACCAAACTGAAAAAAAAAAATAAAATAATTTTTCATATATTTTCTATAGAAATTCATATGTTTTCAACATCATAACCAAAGGTTATTAACTACAACAATTAAAACATACGTTAGCTTTTTGTCATTCTCCGTTACTTTCAACATATTTAAAATCTTTAGATTTCCAACAATATTTCATAAAACTATACTAAAGTAATTGAAGAGAAGGATGGTTGAAATGATCAGTCAAAATAAAATAGTAAAAATAAATAATTTTATTTATTTTTACATTCGTCGACGTTTCGGCTCGAAGTTCAGGCCCTCATCAGGGCTAAGAAAAGAACCAGATATCAACAGGTATAAGAAACTATAAAGATTGAATAATAAAGAATTAAAATTAAAACAGATGAAAGGCAAAATGAAGTAGAAAGAGTGAACATTAATGTAAAATAAAGTAAGTAGAATAATAACAGCAACACAGAACTAAGTAATAGATAATAATAACGGTAACAAAACACGTACAAATGAAATAAACATAATCAAAATAAGGTAACATAAGAAATGAAAAATGGTATAATAAAATAATAATAAATATTCTTAATAATAATAAAAATTCTTTATTATTCAATGTTTATAGTTATAGTTATACCATAGTTTATAATTATAGTTATATACAATACCTATTGTTATCTGGTTCTTTTCTTAGCCCTGATAAAGGCCTGAACTTCGGGCCAAAACGTCAGTTAAATAAATACAATTATTTATTTTTACTATTTTATTTTGACTGATCATCCTCTAGTAAATGTACCAGTAATAGAGAGTTTTCAACTCATTAACTGATAATAAGCTTCATGCACCAAAAAGAGAGTGAAAATATGAGAATATTTGCAGTTAAAACATTTAAGAAGGCGATGCCCGAACTCAAGTAATATCATGCCACAAAAGCCGATTTCCGGTTATTTTGTTTTATAAAACAAGACGAGTTTGTTTCAAGGAGGTTTCATTATTACTTTTCTATAGGAGATAAGTTTGAAATTTGTATTCATTCATCTGTTGTTTGCTATTTCTTGGCATAAAACTGTGAATAATTTTTTTTTCAATTATATTGGGGTGGCAAATAAGTCCTTTCAGTTTTTCTATTTATTTTAATGTCACTATGATACACTTCTTGTCTGATGAATTAATTCCTAAGATGGATTGTTTATCTTGTTTGCAATACGTCAACAACTATATCTGTTAAATCTTGTATAAACTAGTTTAGTATTGAGTTTGCTATTGCACTGTGAATATGGAAGAAAATAACATTCATTATCGGCATATTTTGTTGTATAATTTCAAAAAAGGTAAGCGTGCTGCAGAAGCTCATAGAAAAAATTACAGTCTTTATGGAGACGATGCCTTAACTGAACGCAGCTGTCAAAATTGATTTGCCTAATTTCATTCAGGAAATTTTGACAATGATATTCAACGGTATGGTCGCCCACACGAAATTGACACGAGCCATGTTAAGGCCATTGTTGATCGAAATCCCACCGAAGCAGTGCGAGAGATTGCTATGGCCCTAAATGTATCGCAAACAAGCGTAGAAAACCATTTACACTAGCTCGGCTATGTTTCCAGGCTTAATGTTTGGGCCCCTCACATGATTTTTTTTTTCTTCAAAAATCACAAAAAATGTTATAACTTCAATACGGCTTTAGCTAACTTCAAGAAATTTAGCAGGAATTTAGGGTCACATAAACTACACAAAATGACATCAGCAGGACCTTCGTAAACAAACTGCAAATGGAGATAAAAAATAAAAACCTACATGGAGTTTTTGTTTATTTATTTTTTCTGCTCATTTTGTTACGAACCAGTGTACTAAAGAGTCAAATTTTATATTGCATATTTTATGATAAATGTATACAAAAGCATAAATTGATGGCTTCAATAATGTAAAAAAAAATTTATAAATAAAACAATTAAAAGAAAACAATGTTGCATTCAGTAAGTAACTTATTATAATATGGATATTTTTCCCTTTTCATCTCCTCTTCTGATCTCTCGAAAAAACCGAACTCAATGTTTGGTTTTTTACAATTTCAATGTTGTATATACTGTAGGAAATACATTTGAACATGTAGAGAAGTATAGGTATTTAGGGTCTGCGATAAAAAAAAAAAAAAAAAAAAAAAAAAAAAAAAAAATGATGAGGAAGTTAAGGCTAGGTTAAAAGCAGGGAATGCTTGCTAATCAGTTGCGAAAATACTTAGCTCGCGGCTGCTGTCCCGAAACTTTAAATTCAGAATTTACAAAACTATTATTCTTCCTACGGTTCTTAATGGATGCGAAACGTGGCCGCTTACATTAAGGGATGAGCAACGTTTTAAGTTTTTGAAAATAAAGTATTGCTCAAAATGTTCAGACCGAATAATTTAGGCTGTTACTCAATCCTGAATTGCGCGAACTGTGCCCGGTTGATATAATTGAAATGATTAAGTTGAGGCGAATAAAATGGCGGTAGGCCGAAGCGAAGGTGGGAAGATTGCGTTAAAAGTCTGATCCGGCGGGGTTATGTCTAGGGGTTATGTTCTCCCATTTTGGCTGATGGAAGAATGTAGACATCGATTGTTTTTTTTTTCTTCCTTAAATTGTCCGACATACCAGACTGAAACGACAAGAAACCGCTCGAGGTTTCCGATTACTTCAGCACATACTAGACAAACGCTCTAAACTTCCAATTAATTACAATAGACTCATATACATAACTATAATAAGGCCTATTTGGACTTACGGATTTGAGCTATGGGGCTCCACTAAACCATCGAATTCCTTTCGAATCCAATCCTTATAATCCAAAATCCTTCGTAAAATCCTCAATGCTCACTACTTTGTTACAAATAAAACCATCCATAATGACCTTAATGTTTCAGATCTGGCCCAATCCAGATACTTATCCTTCCATAATCATCCCAAACCTCTCGTTTCCAACCTTGCTTCCTCTTTAATTCCTGATAACCCTCCGAGGTGTCTGAAAAGAAGATGGACCCGTAATCTAATGTTTTTTTTTTTTTTACTTTTAAATCTATTTATTGAATAATAATACAATCAGCCACTGCTGGAGGGCTATAAGCATTAGGGCTAAAAGTTCTCATTCATATAATATATACAAATAATAAAGAAATAAATATAAATATAAGAAGTAAATAAATAATACTGATGAAGAAGGTAAATAAAAATAAAAAATAAAAATAAACAAATAAAATAAAATAAAAACTTCTAAACACAATCATAACTATATACAATATATACATTTGCCCAAGAATCTCCGAGCCAGGCTTTTCCCTCCACACGCGGAAGGCAAAGCAAGACTCCGGAAGATCCCAGTGACACTTTTCCAGCCGCATCACTAGTATTAGAAGCCAGTGGAGACTGAAAGAGAGCACTACAGCCACAGACGCTCAGGACATGAGTGGAGAAGCTGGCCATTGCCAGGACTCCAAAGGCATATTTACAAAAGATCTCGAGGCCACTGACGTTTCAACCTTCGAGGGGGATGGTATGGATGCTCGGAGCTGGATAGGGATTGCGCTAGAGGATTGGGATGATGAATGAGGTTCTGGTGAAAGTTGGAGAATCAGGATGGGATGATGTAATGGACATATGGGATGTTAAGGTCATGGTGTAGGGTCTTGTTCGTGACATAATATGGAGCATTGACTATTGTTCGAAGGACTTTGGACTGGAAGGATTGGATGCTGTGATCTAATGTAGATATATCGTTAGAGTGCTACCATTGGGTAGTTACTCAGCAAGTGTTTTCACGTCATTATATCCATGTGTTTAAATTTAATAGATACATTTCTTTAAGGCAGTTGTAAATATCACTAAGAAATAATAAAAAAAAAATAATAATAACAACTGTCCGAAGTTTTCAGAATTTGTAATTGGTCGGATAATGCGTGAATAGTATGTTTTTCACATGCACTTAACTTTTTTTATTTCATTTTACTTTTTTTTTTTTTGTCTCCCCTTCCTTGCCTTTTAGGCTGCAAGGGATTTTTTCCGTTCCGGGGAGAGGGCGGGAGAATTATGCCGAGTTAAAAGTGGCACCATGCACGGGGATTTGAACTTCAAACTTCAGTTATTAGGTTACAGGTGCTGTGCACACGCGTTAGTCCGCTCGGTCACCCCGCTACCACATGCACTTAGCTTAAATGGACGCGAGTAGACACATGGTTAATCAATTCTGTAACAACGAAAGATTAATACTATGACCTCCACCATCAAAGCGAATTCTCTGTATACATATAATTAATTAAACCATGGTATTATTAATAGGCTTTTGTCCTCAGAATACGAGCTTCACAGGTTTCCTGTTCTCTGTTATTGATGTGGTTTGGAAGAGCGGCAATCCAGCTTTCTAACAGTTGTAGACACTTTCAATTAGAATAAAATGCTAAGGAGTTATGGATGTTTTTATTTAGTAAATAACACGAAATCAATTCCCCCAATAAAATTAAGTCTAAAAATGTAAATTATTTAAATTTAAAAACAAAATCGTATTTGAGGGTTTCAAAGGACGCTAGAAACGAATAAGAGTCGATTTTACATCGCAAAAATTAATTTGGCCTACTTTAGGCGGATAGGTATTTGGTTGATATTGATATTTGGTGTTATAGATTTCAATTTGTTTAATACAATCAACGATATATTTCATTTATTTGACACAAAAACAAATCGATAATTGATATATTATCACCTAAAAACGCACGCCTTTTTAAACAACAAAGAACCAAAAATATAGAAAATTTTACAATATTTCTTTTCTTGGCTTCTAGGAAGCATTGGCAAGAACCCTCGACATGTACCAAATATTTTTCAACCTATTATCACCAAAAGAGTCCTAGAACCATAGGTTTCATTGAAATAGGTGACCAAACGTCCGTAACGACACCTTCTTAGACTTATGTTTTAATCACTTAAAAGTTTCCATCCACATTTGAGCTGGTGAGTGGAAAAAAGAAACAACACATTCATTCAAGAAGTTAATTATTAATTGAAGAGAATATTGGCTGGGATGATCAGTAAAAAAAAAGTAAAAATTAATAAGTATATTTATTTTTATTTTTGTCGACGTTTCGGCCCAAAGTTAAAGCCTTCATCAGGGCTAATAAAAAAACATATAACAATAGGTATGAGAGACTATTAACATTAAAAAGAAATAATAGTATGTAGGAGAAAGGTATAGTCTAAAAAATGTAGATAGAATAAACTTGAAGTAAAATAAAGTAGGTAGAATAAACTTAAAATAAAATAAAGTAGGTAGGATAAACTTAGAGGAAATATAACATAACGGTAAAAAAGTTAGGAAATTATCAATAAAATAATAACAGTAACAGAGTACTATGAAATTAATAATAACGGCAACAAAACAGTGAAATAAACATAATGAAATATTAAGATACTGTAAAATCTATCAAAATAGACTAACTACGTATAAGAAAGAAAAAAAAATTAAAATAATGTAAATAAACAAATGTATCAATATACACAAAATAGAGGTGGAGATATGGAAAAAGAAAGTAACGAGAAAAAGGAAAAAGAGGAGATAAACTAAAATAAAAGAAATAGACAGACCTGGTCAGACCAAAGAGTTTCGCATGACAACATTGTTGTAGTAAGAAAAAGTAGAATTTACGAAGCACCCTCTGTAACGGTTAACTGATATACGTGAACTAATAAATTTAAGTTTATTATTAATAATTATCAATACTAGTAACATTGGAATAATGAAAACTATGTAAAAATATTTACTTTAATCATTTTTTCAATCGCCTATAGACATAGCAGAGGCAGATCTATGAGAGGGAGACTTTTGGGCTAAAGCTTCCAAAATAGGAAATAGATTTTTTTTTTTTCATTGTCCTTATTTGTTTATGCAATCACTCACATAAAAAATTAGCTGAATACTCAACCGATTACAATAGGTTCTCATTTCAAATCATAATGCCTATACATGAACTAAATCCATGCAGTTGAAAACAATAAAAATAATCTCTAAAAATATTATTGTTCCTGTAGGTACGGAGTTTTTAATCCCTTATTTTTGTAAAATCCTTTTAAGGACCACTTATACATCATTTCATAAAAATAGTATTTTTTTATTTTTCTTCCAGAGAGCTTACCATTAAAAATGAAATAATCATACCCCCATCCCTCCCAAAAAAAAAAAATAATAATAATAAACTAAAATGTAGATCCACTATTGAGAATTAGAAATAAGCTGATATTTTTTTTTTATTTGTCAACTATTTATAAACACTTATTACATTCTATTTTCATATTTACGTATAAATAATGTCAGGCACAATAAAGATGATTACTACCAATCTAATTTAATTGAAACTTTTACATTCCCTAATGATGATCAAGGACTCAATAAGAATATGGGAGCAGCTAATAATAGATTTAATGGGGTGGTTTAGGGGCAACATATAATGGCAAGATGTAACTACCTCAGACAAAACAGTCTCAAAATAACTGTTTTTGCTTGTAATTCTATTAATAAAATATGCCAGACTCGTCATGAAGTAAATAAACATAATAATGTTTATGAAAACTGATAGATAAATGTATTATTAACGGCCTCGTGTTCTCAAGTAGACATATTATTAGAGTACTACCAGTGGGCAGTTTCTTAAGAAGCATTTCATTTGATTATATTCCTGTATAAACATTTACTAGACATATTTATGTTCTAATATATTTGTAAATAACATGAATAAATAAATTTCAAAAAAAAATAATCCGCTTTGTTCTAATCTCATAACTCCTTTCCTTTCAAAAATAATACATTTTTTTAAGGAATTACGTGTAAAGAGCGACTTCATGAGTCGTATTTATTTTGTATTTGAGTTTTGTTTTTTTGTAAATAAAATAGAGGATACTTTTGATATTTTATATTTGAAGTACTTTGTTTTTAAGACAATTTAAATACTTCGTAATTAAGATTTTACTGTAATACAGAACACAAAATACATGGAAAATCAAATACTGTATTTTACAATAAGTATTAAAATATTTTTTGCTCAGGTCCGGTTGAGGAGGACGGCCATAAATAAAATAAGAGGTCTAATTTTAGTGTGCCCTGAGGTTTCAGACTAAGTTTTTGGTCTTCATCGAGTCATTGACTTAATTTAAAAAAACAAAAATACAAAAGAAGGATTTTAATTATTAAAATAATTATTAGTAAATCAATTAAGTAAATACGTAACAGATTTGACTATGATTCAGAGGTCCGTGGGATGGATTTTAGAAAGCATTTTACCTTTTCAGGTTCTCCTTTCTATATCGTTAGTGGAAGTGCATTTGCTAATTATAATTGGCACTATATATCTAAACTTCCAAACTGTTTTCATGGCATGTTAAATAAACACGTTCTCCGTGTTCCAATGTAACCGAATTTGCTTACTTTTCATAAACTTCCATTTATATAAACTTACACACAAATATATATATATATATATATATATATATATATATATATATATATATATATTATATATATATATATATATATATATATATATATATAATGTGTGTATATTATATGTGTAAAAAATTATATATTATATTAAGTATACATGGAAGTAAACATAAAATACATATAAATATTACATTACATAGTATATTAAGGTGACCAGACGTCCCGTTCTTGGCGCGACAGTCCCGATTTTTAACAATTTGTCGTCCCCCGTCCCGCGCCGTTTTAAAAGAGTCCCTATTTTTGGAACGAATGCACGGCAACTTAGGGAAAGACAAAAGAACATGAAGAGCATGTATGATTTTTGGTGGACCATGTGGCTATTTCGCCAGGATATGAGAATTATATTATTTTTGTTTATTTTATAATGTCAATACCGATCAACAATTGTTGAGAACAGATTAACGAGAGGTGCTTAGCAAAGTTCGCATTGTTGATCAGTTGTTAGACTTCAACCACCATTGTTGGAGGATACTCCAAGCCAAGCGCACACGGGCAGCCTCAGTACCGCCCTCCAGTACGTGTATCAAGGGTACACCTTACTGGAGGGCGATGCTGTGGCTGTCGGTGTACCCCTGGCTTGGAGTATCCAAGCTCGATTAAAAGCTCTGAAGAGGATCCCATTCTGTGTTTAAGGAAAGAAAATATCAAAACGTTAAAAAATAAAAAGAATAAACTCCAAATTTATGTAGTTTATTAAAATTGTAAATAAAAGGACCTAACTCCCGAAACTAATAATTATTTCACAATATACACGGTATATCAGGGTTAAGTAGCGAAACTGCAAAAATGATCTAAGAACCTCAAAACAAGAAATTTCCTCTGAAGATATGTTAAGGAGATATTCACACCTAAAGATTCTAGTTGTTACTAATGATTTATGTCATATGAAATAAATAAAACCTATTTATTTGTTCTAACTACTTTATTAATTAAATGTAAACATTAAAATTAATATTAAATGATGTTCAAAGTGATTTCCTTGAGCATTAAGACAGGATCGGCATCATTCTTCAACAGCAGCAGTGGCAGAACGGCACTGGATACGTACCATTTCACATATCCAAGATTTAATTATCCTTCTTCGTAAGAAATTAAGGTCATTGACCGGACTTGCTCAATCATATCCCATATCCCAATCAAAGGGTTAGCCGTGGAGGACCAGTTAATTGGTTTGCATGCTCTCCAGACCTGACACCACTGGATTTTTTGTTGGGGGTGACATTAAAAAAAAAGTCTATGCAAGTCCGGTCAATGACCTTAATTTCTTACGAAAAAGGATAATTGAATCTTGTGAAACATTAAAACAAATCCAGTGCCGTTCTGCCACTGCAGCTGTTGAAGAATGATCCTGTCTTAATGCTCAAGGAAATCACTTTGAAGAACATTTAATACGAATGTTAATGTTTACATTTAATTAATAAAGTAGTTAAAACAAGTGAATATGTTTTATTTATTTCATATGACGTAAATAATTCATAACAACGAAAATTTTTAGGTGTGAATATCTCCTAAACGAAGCGTTTGAGGACATACCTTCACAGGAAATTTTTTTCTTGTTTTGAGGTACTTAGTTCATTTTTGCAGTTTTGCCACTCAACGCTGAAACACCCTGTATATTTATATGTACCACAAGTAAAAAGAACTTAATCAAAATTGAGTTCTATCTGGATAGCATTGATATATTCTAAATAAATATTGCAAAAAGAAATGAAATCTGTATAATAATTTAATTTAGTTATTTTTGCTAAAAGCTGGGCTGACAGAATATCAAAGCACTTCTTTTTTTTCAGTACTAGATGTGAATTTGAACTTATTCAGTAGCTATCCTAAACTTAACTAATATTGTTGTAAAAGCGTAAGTATTAAACAAATACATTTTTCTGAAAGTGGGGTAGTCCAATTGAAGAGTGATTAAAATTAAAATTTACAATACACTACAATTTTTCAGATGATTACGGATGCATCATCCCCATTATCAAGCAAATTTAATTTTGTTAATGAATTTTAAATTTTAGCGTTACATTAATGACATATATTATAATGTAGAAAAAATGTGAAAAACTAAACAAAACAAGAAGATTAAAAACATATTAATAATAAAATATTTTTGTTGTTAAAAATTTAAAGGGAGAAGAAAACTATTATGAAACATATTATTTTAAAATATGGATGGATGGTAAACTAAATCTATAAAAGCTTGTTTTTTAAAATATTTATCCTAATTGTTAATACTTATTTTTTTAAATATAAAAAGTTAGTTTATTACTATCGTAAGAGACCCTGAACTTTGATAGTGATCATGTAAATGAATATATAATGAAGGAGTGAGAAAAACGTGAGGAATTCCTTTACAAATGTACCCAAAATAAAATTAACATTTTCAAGTTAAAATCTACGGTTATCGATATGCTAGAATATCCAACCATTTTCGCTGATGATGTAATATAACAAGGTAATATGAGGCTACAACCGTAGACGGTAACTGAGTCGGAAGTTTAATTATTGTGAGATAAATTGGAAAACGGCTTTCTGATGATTCATTTCCTTTAAAGGCTATAATGAAATTATATCTATTGTATGAAACAATCTTTGAACACACATAACGGAAATGTTTCGTTTATGATTTGATTAAATTATCTTCGTTCATATGACTTGCGTGGGATGAAACGCTCAATTCGCTGGACATGGGCGTTTCACTCAGATATTAACTTAAAAATTTAAATAGAAATCATACAATATAATTTTTTGTAATATGTACTAAATAATGCAACAAATACAATTATTTACTTTTACTATTTTATTTTGACTGATCACCCCAACCTTTCTTTTTCTTCTCTTCAATTATTCACTACAGTCAACCCACAATTTTATTTTTTTTTTTCAGAATATTTTGTTCCCAACATAGAAACAGATATATATTTTTACATAAAATCCTTTGGAATCGTTTACAAACTGACTATGAAATACTTTTTTTTTTTTATTGAATATTAATACATTCTGCCACATTAAATGACAATGAAATACTTTAAATTCGAAATTAAAATTTTTTAAACATTTTAAACTTAGAATAGAAAATAAACTTTATTCTGATGCGAGGTACCCTATGATAGTAATGAAGAAAAAGTAAAAACCTCATCTGGCCAAAAAATAACATTAATCAAAATTAAAGAATAATACAATATCTGCAGTGAAAATACATTAAAATAAATAAAAAAATTGAAACCATTTTGAAAAAAAACAATCATTATTGAAATAAAAAGAAAAACAGAAATCAGTGGAAATAAAAAACAAAATGTAATAAGCACTATGGGTTGATTCTTAAAATTAAAACTCAAACAGTTTCAACAACCACCCACCTCATTGAAAGTTTGAATCATAATATTTATTTCATTGTACAACGTCGTTTTGGGATGTGAGAAGGAATTGGTTGATGATATTTGAATGAGGACAAAGAAGAGTCATGGCGGATATCAGATGAAAAGGAATTTCAGAAGACAGTGGATCGGACAATAAAGGAATATTCTAACGTCATAGTTCTATGGGAGGGGATATAAAGGTCGGAAACACGGGATCTTGTTGATCTGGGAGTGGACCACGGGTTTTAACCGTAGGAGACTGTAGACGTAGGAAGGGTGTTGGGTGTTGATCGTTTGAAAAAGGAAAGATCATAGGAAATATTGTCGGCGGGAAGAAGGGAAGAGCCACTTTAACTCGTCATAAAGGTGGGCACATGAGACCGCCTCGTAGTACCGAAGAAAAATCTTAAGTAGGAGTTCATAAGTCGCTTCATTCTATCCTCGAGTACCATCGGGATGCCTCCGTACACCACTCAACCGTAGTCAAAGTGGGAGAAAATAAGAGGATACAAGGAGCTTGCGGATAGGCTGTGGGCGTAGGTGGCGGGAGCATTGAAATAACTTAAGGGTACCTATTGATGTTCGAGAGCAGAGGGCAATAAGGGGTTTCCAGGAGAGGTTTTCCTCAATGGCGATCCTAGTTTTTTGACGGAAAAGCTGAATGTGATGGGATGATCGTTGAGGAACCTATAATAATGGCCTGAGTTTTCATCGCGTTTAGCTTTAAATTATTCAGACTTCTTGAATATTGGCGAACGCGACTAATAGCTTAGGGTGGTGAAAGAATAAATAGATTTTCCTTTCTTTTCTTTTTCTTTAACAGATATTTCAAATTTTGTCTGTCACGAGCTTTGTTTTACTCGTTCCGATGTGCGTCGGGGTGTCCACCATGCACTTATACAGCTTGAAATAAATCAAAACTTTAATGAATGTTCAATTGAAATAGGAAAATTGTTGAAAACGTAATTGTTCTTTTTTCAAACTCAAACTGAAGATTTAGATTATGTCTTTAGCTCTAACATAGATTTTAACAACAATATAATTCACAAAACAATTTCTATGATTATCATGCCCTCTTAAAAATTAGGAGCACGCTACCTATTCCTATGCCTTCGTCTTATTCTCTATCCTCAATACATATCGTTAATTCATGTAATTACTCAGTGCCCTTAAGTGTGGCAAAATGTATTATTACTCAATAAACAGATTAAAAAAAAAAAAAAAAAAAAAAAAAAAAAATTCATGTAACATTTAATTATGATTTCATGATTTTTATATATAATTTTGTATATATAGGGTGTTGGGAAATATTTAAACAAGTAAAAGTAGCCCTCAAGAGCTGCAAAAAAGTTTATATAAACCATGGTTTACCATAGAAAAGTTTGAAATTTAGTTTTAGTGTTCTTCTTAGTAAATATGTTTTTTTTCGTTAAATAGGATGCGATACCAAAAAAATTATTTAATATAGGTTGTTAAAAATTGTTCCATAGTAAACAAGACAAAGTTTCCTTAAAATCAAAGTAAATTTTATATTTTTTAAATTTATTTAAAGGCGACTTCCAAGTGGCTTAACTAAGCTAGGTTCTGTTTATCATATAGATTATCCGCGATTCTTTTTCATAATCCTCCAAGCAGTATTTTTTTTTACATTTTGTTTTACATACTTGTTTACAAATAAAAAGTAAATTTTTATCATTTAATTCTTATAATAAAATCGAAGTCAAAGAAAAAAATAAATATATAAAAGCTTTGTTATAATTTAATGTAGTTAATTTTGCTGAAAACATGAGTACTCTGTCCTGATAGAATATCACATTTTTTTTTACACTATTTGAGGTGAATTTCATCTTATTCAGTAGCTAACATCAACTTAATTAATATTGGTATAAAATCTAATTAAGCATAGAGGTTTTCCTAAAAGTGGGGCATCTGTAGACCAATTGGAGAGTGATGAAAAAAAATTACGAATAATTCATCATTTTATGATAAAAAACATTACCCGTAGCTTAACCGCTTAAAATCCCCCTGTACATGGTTTTAGTAAATATAAACTTTTCCTGAATATAAAAGACATTTTGTCTAGTTTACCAAGAGGCAATTGTTAACCATCTATATTAGATGTGTTTTTGTTATTGCTTCCTATTAAACAAAAAACGTCACTTACTTAAAAAAAAGTCTGGTGCGGTGCGCGCATCACACAAGTGTCACATACCACCCTCTTAGCAGAAAACATTATTTTCAGACAAAGGGGAAATGAAATGTGGATATTTTTATTTGTATGAGTACCGTTATATAATCGTGTATACATTTTATTATGAGAAGGAGTTGGTAGGGAGGTGCGGTCAAATAAATACTAAATTTTAAAAAATAGTCCTTCTAATAACTCCTTCTCATATTATATCACGGTCAACCATCTCTACATCATTACACAATTTAGTATTTATATCTTTGTAATCTATACAATTAAATATAATAATAATAATATTAATGAGTTCTGCGCATGCGTTAACCTTACATATATACTCTTTATTTCGTCTCTTATTAAGTGACTTTATTAACAGTGAAATAATTCATGTTATATGTGAAAAAGTAGTGTAAACTGTTAAGTTAACAATTAAGTTGAAACTGGACATAAACAAGGTGAGTAATCACTTATTTATAACGGCATTGTGAACAATGTAAATAGACCTGAGGATAGTGATAGATAACAAGCCGGCCATATACATTCGTTAATCCGACCAGTGGGCTGCTGCCCTTTGGCGGAAGCAGATCTACGTTACTTAGACTTCCACAAACTCGCGTAATAAATACGTAATTGATAAAGGACATTTTTTTTTTTCCAAATTATTACAGTTACCTCTAATTAAATTAATATGAGATGCGCTATTTTCATATGGTAATGTCGAGCAAAGGTAACAATCGAACTTTAAGATCTAGGAGTCTCGATACCACAAAGAGTTCACCCATCAAGAAAAGGGCTAGACGCTCTAAAAAAAATACCCCGCCAGCTACACCAGAGAGCTCAGTTGACGAAGTTGAAAATCAACCTGGCACATCACAAAATATGTCAACACAAGCTATACCAATACAAGGTACGCTAGAAGAATCGCCTTTTTTTACAGCTAATCCATTCCAAGTGCTGTCAAACACACAGAATGAACAAATGGAAGCAGTATCCATCCCTAGTGAACCTAAACCTCCACCAATATTCGTTAGAAATATAAAAAATTTCCAATTAATGTGTCAACAATTAAATAATACAGTGGGCTCAGGTAAATACGTATGCCAAAGCCGCACTAATGACACGAAATTAATGCCTGACACCCCAGATACGTACAGAAAAATTGTCAAGTATTTATCTGACACTAAGGCGGATTATCACACATATCAACTGCGCCAAGAGAGAGCGCTCAGGGTGGTGATCAGGAGATTACACCCATCAACACCGCTGGATGCCATTAAAGAAGAACTAACTGAGATGGGGTTCCGTGTTCGACAAATAGTGAATATATTCAAGGAAGATAGAGAACAGCCTGGTACAAAAAATAAAATACCGCTCCCACTATTCTTCGTTGACCTTGACCGAACGCCCCAGGTCGAAGAAATCTACAAGGTCACACGCCTTTATTACACTAGCGTTGTTGTAGAAAAGCCCTACACTAAGCGCGACATTGTACAATGCCATAACTGCCAGGCTTATGGTCATACGAAACGCTATTGCCACCACATTCCTAGATGTGTCAGGTGCGGTGATCAACATAAAACTGAGGACTGCCAGAAGTCCAGAAGAACACCAGCAGTATGCGCTTTATGCCACCAAGGGCACCCAGCGAACTACAAGGGTTGCCAAACATATAAGGAACTGAAAGCAAGAATTTATGCAGCTCCAAGAGAAGAACGGCCATCCAGGCCACCAAGACAACCCTCTAGAACTGTAAATACAAGAGTGTCCTATGCTCAGATGTTCAAAGGAGACACTGCACCCACACAAACTCAGGCCCTGCCACAAGAACCTCAACCTCGAGTATTCACATCTCAACCACAAGACCCTTATCCCATCTCTGAACCTAGGCCTAATAACCAGACATTCATTCCTCCTCCTCCCAATGCCACTGACCTCACAAGCCTATTGACTTCTTTCCTCTCTGAATTCAGGTCACTCATCACTCCTCTCATTTCCTTGCTTACCAATGTTGTATCCAACCTCATCCCACTGTCGAGAAATCCTTAAATGCCCCCAATCAAATCCCTCTCCGTTCTCCTTTGGAATGCGAATGGTATTCGAAATCACGTCAACGAACTAACAATCTTATTACAGGACAAAAACATTGATATAGCATTAATAACTGAAACTCGACTTACCAACAAACGACCACTTAACATCCCCAACTATCATATCTATCGAACCGACCATCCTGATGGAACAGCACATGCTGGCACTGCCATAATTATCCATCAATCCCTTTCCCATCATCTATTCCCTTTGCTAACCCATAATTTCCTACAATCCACTGCCGTGATAATCCAAACTTCCCTTTACCCAATAGCAGTAGTCGCAGCATACTCCCCGCCTAAAATACCCATCTCAGAATCCCAATTAACTTCCTTCCTTAACTCCTTAGGACACCACTTCCTTCTAGGTGCAGACTTAAATGCTAAACACCAGCAATGGGGAGCCAGAACCACAAATTCCCGAGGACGAACATTGCTATCTGCACTTAATTCCCATCACAGCAACATCCTCTCACCCAATTCTCCCACATACTGGCCAACAGATCCTAACCGCAATCCCGATCTCCTAGATTTTTTCATCCACAAAGGTCTAGGGTCCCTTCATTATTGCATCTCAAGACTTGATGATCTTTCCTCAGACCATAGTCCCCTAATCCTAACGGTCTCCACATCACCAATTCCCAAACCACCTCCACCTTCATTTATCAGGGGGCCAGTTAATTGGAACCTCTTCCGTCAAATATTGGATGATAATATTGACCTCAGAGTTTCCTTAAAAACACCCGCAGACCTAGATGAAGCAGTATATTCCATGACTACCTTGATCCAACAAGCAGTTTGGACTGCATCTTCACCTTATCCTTCTAAAAAATACCGCAAAATAAATCCTCTACCCCAAGACCTACTGGACCTTATTAATAGAAAACGATGCTCTAGGACCATCTGGCAAAGAACCAGGCATCCTGATGATCGGAAATCATATAACTATTATTCCAAGCAGGTAAAACAAAAACTGGCTACGTTTAGATCCCAATCCTATAATTCCTATCTTTCCTCACTATCTGCAAGTGATAACTCCCTCTGGAATGTAACTAAAAAAATCCTTAAATTCCAATCCATTTCCCACCCCCTCCGCCGTGATGATGGTTCCTGGGCTTCGTCAGATGAGAATAGAGCAGAAGAGTTTGCTAAACATCTATCGTACACATTCACTCCTCATCCTGAACTCCATCCCTCCCATACTGCTGAAGTTAAAGAATTCCTCTCTTCACCGATTCCTCTCTCCTTACCTCCTAAAGCCGTCAACCCCTCTGAGGTCAAATTCCTTTTAAAGAACCTAAAACCTCGCAAATCTCCAGGACACGATCTCCTTACTTCCCAGATCCTCAGACAACTTCCCAAAAAAGCAATTATATTCCTTACATACCTATTCAACTGTATCCTCCGCACAACCCACTTTCCTCTGGTGTGGAAACACTCCATAATTATCCTCTTTCCTAAACCAGGTAAACCTGTTAATTGTACATCATCCTATAGACCGATAAGCTTACTTCCGATCCTTTCCAAAATCTTTGAGAAAATCCTTCTCAAACGCATCCTACCCATACTGGAATCCCACAATATCCCTTCCCATCAGTTTGGATTCCGCTCAAGACACTCCACTGTCCAACAAGGCCTTCGCGTTGTGGACCACATATCCTCTGCACTTGAAAACAAGCAATATTGCACTGGTGCCTTTCTGGACGTAGCTCAAGCTTTCGACCGGGTGTGGCACGATGGCTTGCTTTTCAAGCTCAAAACCCATTTACCTCAACCCTTGTATCTAGTCCTCAAATCCTACCTTTCAAATCGCTCCTTTCAAGTCCGCTGCGGCACTGAACTCTCCAAACATTATCCAATTGAGGCTGGTGTCCCACAAGGCAGTGTCTTGGGCCCAGTTCTCTACATCCTTTTTACCGCTGACATCCCTTCAAGTCCTGATACCTTCCTAGCAACATTTGCTGATGATACTGCCATCCTATCCTCCCACTCGGATCCTCTAATTGCGTCCCGGAACCTGCAAAGACACCTCTCCTTCATTGAGCAGTGGTGCAACAACTGGCGCATCAAAATTAATGAATCAAAATGTAAACATGTAACTTTCACTCTTCGACGCAGATCCTGTCCTCCAATCCTTTTTAATTCAATTCCTCTTCCCTACTCAGACACAGTCCGATACCTTGGCTTCCTTCTGGACAAAAGACTGACTTGGAACCCACATACGAGACTTAAAAGACAAGAGCTTAACCGACGATTTGGTCAGCTATATAGACTACTAAACAGAACATCTCATCTCTCAACAGAAAACAAATTATTAATCTACAAGACCATACTGAAACCTATCTGGACCTACGGACTTGAGCTGTGGGGGACAACTAAATCATCGAATATCAAACGCATCCAATCCTTCCAGTCTAAAGTCCTTCGAACAATAGTCAATGCTCCATATTATGTCACGAACAAGACCCTACACCATGACCTTAACATCCCATATGTCCATGACATCATCCCATCCAGATTCTCCAACTTTCACCAGAACCTCATACATCATCCCAATCCTCTAGCCCAATCCCTATCCAGCTCCGAGCATCCATACCATCCCCCTCGAAGGTTGAAACGGCAGTGGCCTCGAGATCTTTTGTAAATATGCCTTTGGAGTCCTGGCAATGGCCAGCTTCTCCACTCATGTCCTGAGCGTCTGTGGCTCTAGTGCCCTCTTCCAGTCTCCACTGGCTTCTAATACTAGTGATGCGGCTGGAAAAGTGGCGCTGGGATCTTCCGGAGTCTTGCTTTGCCTTCCACGTGTGGGGGAAAAAGCCTGGTTCGGAGATTCTTGGGCGAATGTATATATTGTATATAGTTATGATTGTGTTTAGAAGTTTTTATTTTATTTTATTTGTTTATTATTATTATTTTTTCTTTTCTTTTTATTTATCTTCTTCATCAGTATTATTTATTTACTTCTTATATTTATATTTATTTCTTTATTATTTGTATATATTGTATGAATGAGAACTTTTAGCCCTAATGCTTATAGCCCTCCAGCAGTGGCTGCATGTATTATTATTCAATAAATAGATAAAAAAAAAAAAAAAAAAAAAAAAAAATAATATTAATATTATATAAATATTATTATAATAATAATACCAACAATGATATTTATGAAAACCGCATATGTATATTTACATACGGAGGAGGAGAATAGTTGGGGTGATCAGTCAAATAAGAAGGCAAAAAATAAATGATAATATTTATTTTGTCATTTGCCGACGTTTCGACCTGAAGTTCAGCCCTGATGATGGCCTGAAATTCAGGTCGAAACGTCGGCAAATGACAAAATAAATATTATCATTTATTTTTGTCTTCTTATTTGATTGATTATCCCAACTATTCTTCTCCTCATTATTCACGACAGTCAACTATTTAACCACTAGTATATTTACATAATATTGTCGAAGTCCATATTACATTAATCTCATATTACGTATGGAAGGGTGTTCTAATCTTTCGGCCGAGTTCGGGTGCGCTCGTATTCCTTAGGTTCCTGAATTCTATTCTTCGCTACGATCTCTCATTTATCCTTTAGTTAATTAACAAATTCTTTCATGTTTTATATTTAACCACCTTTTATATTAGAGATGAATGCGAAACGGTCAATTGTTTCAAATAAAAGTTGTCACTTCATTTCAATATTATAATTATTCTTAGGGGACTAAATGTTCCAGAATAAAATTTTTCTTTTCTATCTTCCTTTCAGTATTAACTGAAATAAACCAACTTCTTCTCAAATTATAATTACGGTCAATCATTTCCATGATATTATATAAGAAAATATTTACTTAGTAAGTTATTAATATTGTTATCCAAATGCGAGACCGAGACGAGTCTTGGTCTTACAAACTCAGTCTTGGTCTTGCGCAAGAGTCTCGCAATAGTCTTTCAGTTATTTATTAGCTTATTACTGTAGAGATATTACTGTATTTTTTTAGATATGAGAAACCTAAGTCCGAATGAAAAATTAGAGGAATTAAATGCAAAAGTATATTGGTTATACCAATTATTCAAGTATTAGTAACTATTTTGACTTAATTTTTATTCAAAAAATCTATTTTTTTTTTACCAGTTCTGCTCTTGGTCTTGCAACAGTTAGGCGGCCTTTGCAAGATCAAGACAGATTTTGGACAACACTAGTTGTTAAATTTCAAAACATTAATAAATATGAATAGGAATTAAACTGAATATATGTTTTCAATTTATGATCGGAATCGATGTCGTTTCAGTTAAAGCATTATGGTTAGTTTAGTTAAGACATTATGGTCATACCGACACCTTGACCAATCAAAAATACTTAAATTTCCTACAACTCTGCTGAAAATTGGATCATTATTTATATAAACTTGTAGCTGTTGAGGTCTGCTTTCATACCTTTGAATATTTCCCGTTACTTACGGGACGCCATGTAAAATTGGTACATTGAGTTGTATAAAAACGTTTCACTTCTTTTCTGCAGAAAATCACACCTTGGTTTATATAAACTTTTCTGTAGCTCCTATGCAATAAAAGCATATATAAAGAAATGATTCCGATATTAACGTTGCATCGGTGTCTACTTCAGTTTTATTGCATCAGTTCGACGGTTGCCATCACATAACGATTTAGTCTTTGAGGGAGGAGCTCTGACGAACCTGAGGACGCCTACGCTTCTAGTCTCCGGGTCTCCTGATGATCTCCTACCCTAGCCGCAAAGACGGCATTGGTCACTTCCTATTTTTATAACAATATATTATGTTTTTAAAGGCCTATAAATACACATTGCTTTTGTATGCATACAGCCTTATAAGAATAATACGACTTAGTGTGATCATTGTCAATGTAACAAATGCTCTATTCATCTGCCGTGTATGAATTTGAAATTAGACATTTATTATAATTGTTGAGTTATTATTGGAAAAATACCAAGTCTCATGTATCCAAAATGGAGGCAAAGAAAAACCCGTCAACGTTTCGCCTATTCCAGGCATCATCAGAACAGAAAAACAAAAAATAGAATATTACTCCATGAAATCCAAATATATACTTTTATTATTATAATTATTTTCAGATAAAAAAATATATAAAATCCGTTAATTGTAGTCGAAATAATAACTATTTAAGTGTGTCTTGATTTAAATAAGATTATTTTAATTACATAGCGTCAAAAACAAAATTCCATCACCCTCTAAAAATTATTCCATGATAAAAAAAAAGTATATTCATATTTATATACACACTCATGTATATAAATTTCTATTTCAACATTATTATATTAAATTATTTAGCGATTTCACACATATCATTTTTCGTTCTAGTTAAGTTCCTTTTAAAAGAGGGGGAAAAAAACTGTAGGAGGAAATGCATTAGGTTGCGTTCAAGGGACCGAGAATGCCGGCCTAAGTCAACCGTGCTAAGAAGCCACCTGCGTTTATCTTAAGATGTTTGTTCCTTTAAAATAACTTTGCACGGTTTTATGTACGAACCGCGTATGTAGCATTATTAATTAAAAAATATAATTTAATTAACTTCAAAGTGCAAAAAAAAAAATAGTAATTACAACCAATGATAAATTTACCTAATAATAAAAAATATATATAAAATTTATTTAGGTGCAGTTAAAAATGAATATTAATCAAATCCCTCGATTTTATGGTTAATAATGATTGACTATACACTTTAGTGATGAATAAAAATATTTTAATAATATTAAAAATTGGTGGGAATACGTTTTCAGGTATATTGGTGACTTTTTAAAAAAATATTTTGTGAAAATTATTTAAAATGGATATTACGAGAACCTCCGTAGTACGTAATATAAAATTGGGATACTCACCGACAAAGACCCATACCGCTAGCCGGCTGGGAACTGGCCCGCCACCCCCTTGGCACCCTCATACAACCCCCACCTACAGTGCTGCCACCACCGCACCCCATCCCCACCACCCTAGGCCTTCGACCCGGGGACAGCGAGCCATCCCACACTGGATCCTGTCAAGACGTCTTCAATTTTACTAATTAACAAGTATCAACTCCCATTCCGACTCTCTTCGATTTAATGCGACACATCATAGTACAATGATCATTAGTAATAATAACCATTATATGAATAGGCAAACACAAAACGGTTCAACCCCTTTTACCCCTTTATAGCCCTGGCGATAATGAAACGTATACAAAAACACTTCTAAATATTATTGCGATGTTGTGTCAAGATTTCAAAGTAATCGGTGAAGAACTTTCGGATATTAGCGGTTTTGAACAAACTACCATTTATGTTTTTATTTACATACTATTTCATATTTATATTTATTGATAAGACTAAAGCTCGTCAATAGCTATAACAAAAAAAAAAAAAAAAGAAAAAAAAATGGGAGAAAATCTTTTGAATAATAGAGGAGAAAAAGGGACTGAACCGTATTGTGTTTGCCTATTTATATAATGATTTTCTTAAACACTGGCGGAAAAACGCTTTAAAGTATCAATTGAGCATGGAGCAAGTAGAGGAGGGAATAGGATTGTTTCAATTGACTATAACGGTATTGTTTTATAATTATCTGTGGGTGACCTTATAAATATTTAGTGCTGAGGAAATGCATTTCCTCACTTCAACTATTATTCAACCAATTTTCTTCCCCCTTTTTTTTGTTTAATAGACATTGTCGGGCTTTGGTGTTATCAATAGAAAAAAATATTAAATAGTATGTAAATATATATGGTAGTTTGCTCAAAACGGCTAATCTCCGAAATTATTTGAAAGCTTTCTTGATTTCCTATAAAAAAAATAATCATTGAATAAATACAATAACACTTTTAGAGATAATTTTTCTATCTTTTTTTCATGAAAAACGGTTATATTTAGTTGCAGTATATGCATTATAATTTAAAAATGTCACACATTGCGAATGTTTATTTAGCTAAGATCACTCACAGTAATAAATATGGACCAATGGAAAACAATATAATAAAATAATTTTGGGAGGAGGCTTCCTCCAGAAAGCCCCCCCCCTCCCCGTAGATTCGTAGATCCGGCAGTGGAAGTACTGTCAGCTATCAAGCAAAACGTGATAGTCCTACCTAGACAGCAAATTTCATACTTTCATTCAATTCTCTTGTTTTCCGTGTCGACTTCTAAAAGTTTTGAAGTGAGGAAATGCATTTCCTCAGCACTAAATATTTATAAGGTCACCCACAGATAATTATAAAACAATACCGTTATAGTGAATTGAAACAATCATCATCCCTCCTTTACTCGCTCCATGCTCAATTGATACTTTAAAGCGTTTTTCCGCCAGTGTTTAAGAAAACCATTATATAAATAGGCAAACACAAAACGGTTCAGCCCCTTTTTCTCCTCTATTATTCAACAGATTTTCTCCCAATTTTTTTTTTTTTTTTTTGTTATAGCTATTGACGAGCTTTAGTGTTATCAATAAATATAAATGTGAAATAGTATGTAAATAAAAACATAAATGGTAGTTTGCTCAAAACCGCTAATATCCGAAAGTTCTTCACCGATTACTTTGAAATCTTGACACAACATCGCAATAATATTTAGAAGTGTTTTTGTATACGTTTCATTATCGCCAGGGCTTTCCTTTCGAAATGGCGGCCGAAAAACGTGATTCGCTTTAAACTGTAGCGCCAATATGGCTTCAACAATTTTAATGAAACTTGGCTTCCACCAATAATTATTAGAAAGCTTCCTGAATTCCCTACAAAATAAAACAAAAAATCTGCGAAATCGGACTATTTGTCGCAGAGATATATCATTTTAAACATTTACTACGTTTTATTTTGTAAAGTCGATTTCCGTTATTTTGTTTTTTAACAAATCGAAAATTATACATTTAATGAAGTAATCTGGAATATTATTTGAAGATATATCATTGAATTTTCTATGTTAATTATATAGTTGTGCTCATTCTTAACTTCAATACTGCACAATCATTAGTTAATGAAACACGAATGAGAGTGAAGTACTAACGGGGGCTACTTTAAATTAAAGAATTTTAATTCCAAGAATTAGTTACACAATACTTACATTCGACTTTCAAAGAACAACGTTCTTATTAATAGCTGCATTTGCTATGACCATTATCAAATCGCAGGTTCAAAGTTTTGTATTATTGCGACGTCCAGTAATTTTGCATGGACAATTATATGTGGAAGCTAGAGCACGTTCATTTAAAATATTGAAATTTATATTTTCAATGGCAATGGGCAAGGCTATGCACTAAACAATAACAGAACATTCAAAAAGAACACATTGTTTACTGAGAAGTTCTGAATAAATATGGATTTATTTATAGTTACATTCCGCATCTACCCGAGCGGGTAGTCTATTTTGTATTACTTATAAATATTTTAAGTATTTAAAAATCGAGCTTAAACGATTTTTTTGAGGACAGGAATTAAATAAATTTCTCCAACAATTCCTCCAAAAAGTATGGGATATAAAGATAGTCCCAAGGGATTGGGAGTTAAGTGTAATTGTCCCTATTCATAAAAAGGGCAGCTCCACAGATTGTGAAAACTATAGGCCAATAAGCTTACTTTCAGTGGCTTACAAATTATACTCCTCAATCTTAGAAAGAAAATTAAGGCTCGTAGTTGAGAACCAAATTGAGAACGAACAAGCAGGCTTTCGTCCGGGGAGGCAGACTCAAGATCACATTTTCGTGCTTAGAGGCATCGCAGAGAAAGCATGGGACAGAAACAAGAACTTATATATGGCATTTCTGGACCTCAAAGCAGCATTTCACTCTGTTCCAAGACAAGAAATATGGGATGCTTTGGCGGCAAAAAATGTTCCAGCTGATCTTATCACGGCAATTAGATCGGCTTATAAGGCAGCAAAAGGAATTGTAAGGATTAATGGTAGAGAGTCCAAGCCTTTTCCATGGAGAGAGGAGTCAGGCAGGGAGACAGCCTAAGTCCCCTCTTGTTCATCATATTTATCGATGAAATCCATAAAATTTGTAAGAGTCGTACTGCTTGGACGGTCGTCGGAAAATATAATTTGAACAATATTATGGTCCAAAGCCTACTATATGCGGATGGCATCGTTCTGATTGCGTACACGAAAGACAAGCTGCAGCAGGCCCTTGTAGAATGGCAGGAAGAACTCCTCCGCAAAGGTATGATTATCAATAGCTCCAAAAGCAAAGTCCTAGTCATATCAAGAGATGAACAAGAGGACGTCAGCTGATCTATAACGTGGAGGTTCTTGAAGTTGTGCAATAATTCACCTATTTGGGTACAATTATCAGCAACAAGGGGAAGATTGACCCAGAAGTAGCGAATCGGATATCCAAAGCCAATCAGATATATTACCCTATCAGCAACAGTATAGCAGGACACAGGGAAGTTGGCAAGGAAACAAAAAGGCACATATACAAATCGGTATACCTCCCAACGCTCACTTATGGAAGCGAAAGCTGGATTATGCTGGACAAGCAAGTTAGCCGTGTGACAGCAGCCGAGATGAAGTTTCTGCGGAGAGCTGCTGGAAAAACCAGGAGAGACCGCGTCAGAAATGAATGCATAAGAGAGGACCTGGAGGTGCGGAGCTAAGGACATTACTGGAAAACCGACAGTTGAAGTGGTTTGGCCACGTTTGTCGGATGGAGGAGGAGAGAGATCCGCGAAGATTCTGGAAGCTCGACCCACTGGGAGGGGCCGAGGGGCCGCCCAGAATTTCCTATCAGGAGTATATGCAGCAGATTGGAGAGAAGAGAGGCAAAACCCTCCAGGAAATGAGGCAGCTTAGTAGGACCGAGAGCATGGCTGCATTGGATAGAGGCTCCTCGACGCTAGCAATGACATGAAGAGGAAGAGGAAGAAGAAGAAGCTCGATTTTTAATTGAAATTGAAATTTTGTATATATTAATAAATGAGGATTTTTCAATCGTGATTTACTCTTTATTTATTGATTTTTTTTTTTTAATTATATGTTTTCCTCAAATTTTTAATGACTACGAGCATCATATGATGAGATAATAGGGGTATTCACGTAACCTGTGATGAATGTTTAATGTGTTATAGTGCTAAAAAAATTAGCATGGATCTTAAGTGATCCACCACACGTACTATCCCCCTTAAATTTTTGTCAGGTATAATAAGTTACAGGGATCGAAAGAGTCATAAAATTTTTTAAATGAATATGATTTCTAAATTATTTAAGAAAAAGGATGCTTGTGAGCGAAGCGGCCTCTATTGACTGCCATCTGCAGTTATCTTGTTATTTAAAGTGTTTTTGTTGTTATTTACATTTCTTATTATGAAATGTTTATAAACTGAAAACTGATAATTGTTATAAGGCACTAATAATCTCTATCTTCATATGAAATTAGACTCTCGTATAATAAGAAATATAAATATATTTGGTGTTGCCTCGTTTTTTGCCTGTTTCTTATGTATATATATATATATATATATATATATATATATATATATATATATATATATATATATATATATATATACATATATATTAATAAGAAATATAATTATAATAATAATATAGTAATTTAATAATAAGAAATATAAATAACAACAACAACACTTTAAATAACAAGATAACTGCAGATAGCAGTCCATAGAGGCCGCGTCGCTCACAAGTACCAGAAAAAGTTATTTTTAAACCTTAATGTTAAAAATTGTTCTTAAAAAAATTCGAGGTTCAACAAAACCTTTTGAACAACAAAATTAATGTGTGAGTTTAAACTGCTCTTGGTCGGGATCGTAAAAGTCTTTATTATAAGAAACGAGCGAGTGAACGTTTACACATATTGGTGTTTATATTGATGATTTTGATATGATGACTACAATGAATTTTTAATTTTGGCATTTCTGAAATTATTTTATTTTATGATTGTATAAAAAATATATTTCTGAAATTACTTTCTGTTTTTACCCTAAAAAACTTTTATGAATAAGTTTCAGAATAACTGTTTGTAGTGAACTTTTATTAAAAAAAGTTTTAAAATCACTTCATGAAAAAGTTATCATAATGAAAAAGTTCAAGTCCAATAAACACTTACTGTAAGATAAAACAAAAGTATAAGTTTGACTTTAATTATTTAAAAATAAAAGTGAACTCATAGTTTCGACGCCTGATAAGTTGAAACCGAACCTCTAATTGGGCTCCACTTGTTGATTTTTATTTTTAACCCCCATATTTTTGTTTTTATTAAACAACTGTATAATACAGGAAGTGAGAAAACCATAAATTTATAAGGGAATATGAAAAAAATAAAACATTATTCACTTAGCACTTTATCAGGTTTTTGGTTACGTCAAACGTTTTATGGATTCCTTGTGCATCTTTTCTTACATTCTTTCCACTTAAAAAAAAAAAAAAAAAAAAAAAAATGAAAACCTTTTAATTACTTCTCCTAAATTGAAACCAGCTTTAACTGTCCCAGGCCGGGTTAAAATCGAGTGTGCTAGTTGTCATATTTAACACATTAATTTTAAATAAGTTTCCCGACTTTAACACATTTAAGAGGTTTACAATACTTAACAAAGTTTGCATGAATTTCCGTCCAAGGTGTAAGAAATAAAATCAAATGAAGATGGGTTAGAAATAATAATCAAGCAAAAACTTATGTGAGAAATATTGCCTGCAAAATTAATTTCTCTTATAAGGGGCTAAAATAATTATACGGTTTATCTTCAGGATCCCTAGGGACGTCTACCCCATGATTTTATGAAAAGTTGAAAATATTTTCGGGCCTCCTTCCTCTACCAAGTTATCCAATCCTGCCGCCCATCATATATCACCTTAAATTCAAATCCACCGTCCGGAACGGGAACATTCGTTCTCAGTCTTAGGAATTCCATTCTTTTTCACTTTCACTTACCTATATATGAAACATATGTATTGCGATCGTGAAAATTTTCCAATCCTAGTTTTCAACGGAAATACATATTTTGAGGTCTCCTGAATCCAAATAAACAAGTCCCGCAAAATGGTCTCTGTGTTTGTCTGTATGAATGTGACAGGTCTAGATCTAAAACGAAAAGTGGTATGAAAATGAAATTGCATATTTAAGGTTTGTATATACCCGAGATGTTACAGCAACTTTTTCGTCAAAATCGGCTAACCGGAATTGATACTTTATATCTTCGATTGAAACACATTTTTACTATTTTCTCGAATACGGCTATAACAATTCTGATATAATTCGTTATATCAGTGTAAAATTAAGCAGTTTTTAATATAATGTAGGTTTTTATTCTCATTTATTCTCTCTATCAGGGCTTAAATGACTAATTTCTAATATTAGTTTCCTCTAAAGTACATATAATATTTTTTATTTGGAGAAATTAACCATTTTACATTCATCTCTAATATAAAAAATAGTTAAATAGAAAATATGAAAGAATTTCATAATTAAATAAAGGAGAAATATGATATCGTAACAGAGAATAGTTGTAATGAACGAACCAAAGGGGTACGAGCGCAGCCGAGCTCTCCCGAGCTGGTTCGAAGATTAGAACACGCTTCCATAAGTAATATGAGCTTAATATAATACGGACTCCGACAATATTATGTGCATATACATACGCGGTTTTCCTTAATGTTTTCGTTGGTATTATTTAATATTTAATTGCATAGATTACAACTATATTAATATTAAAATTTTATATATATAAAAGTGTACTTAAACAAATAAAAATACCAACAATAAAATATAAATCAATATTGCGTCAAGATTGGAAAAAAAAAAAAGTGGCCTACAAAAATATTGGGGCCTTTTGGTCCATATAACCTCTATATTTTGACATACTGGGATAGAAGCCAGGCCAAATAGTCCAATATTTTTGTGGGCCACTTTTTTTCAATCTTATAATAAAAATATCTTACGTCTCAAGTAGAAATAAAATGAGTGAACGTGAGTTTTTATTATCTCATTAAATTAATTATTTTAACCATAAAATGCCCGATTCCTGAACATTTTCGTGGATATGGAAGTAGGATACGATCAAATGAAGCGATTCACGAAGTTTCAGCCGAATGTTAATAATTTAATAAAAAGGGGTCTGTACCACGCACTATTAATATTATTTTATAACTTAATGGACAGGAAATCATTGAATAGACGGGTTTAAGGTGTAGTAAGGATATTGGAGTAACGAATGAAAAAATCTGATGCGGTGAGCGCATCACACTACTTTCACTTACCACTCCTTTCTTACGTTTCAAGGGAAAAGCAAATGTTCATGAGTTTTTAGAACCTCATTAAATTGAAGAAGTTTACCGACTTCCAAATTTAAAATGCCCCATTTCTGAGAATTTTAGTAAGTAAAAAAGTTTACGATAAAATTCAGCCATTCACGATATTTTCGACGGTTTTGATTAAAAGAATACTATACCCCTGATTATCATTATAAATATGTATTAATCATTATTTTTATATTCTTAGTTATTATATCATTTTTGTTGTTGTTATTATTTAAAGTTTGTTTGTTTGCGTTGAAAGACAAAGATAAATTGAGCTCTATTCAAGTAATTCATCAAAGTTTTTTTTGTATAACCTTAAAAACGTATTTAGAAATACTTAAATAGTCTGTAGTTAGACACATATAGAGTTCGTGAAGCGTAAACTTTGACATTTTCGAGTTTATCGACGTCGCACACCGGGGCGAACTAACGGCTACGGTTGAACATTGAGAAAAAAACTTACAGTTACAATTTGGAAGTTTTATTAATGACAAACTAATATCGTTTTCCCTTCACGTTCTGTAATTTAAAACTTAATCATCTCATTGACAATGTAATAATATAAGATAATAGGAGAAGAAATGAAAACCATCTTTTTTGTATTTAGAGCTGGTTTGGCGGTATTTTTTCTTCAAACCTAACGGTATGTGCTGGGAAGAATTAGGTAATAATAAAAGGTTTAGCGAACCCGGAGGTTCGATGCCGACACCGCCAATCGCTTATTACACACCTCCCTCCACCGTTCACCGTCCGAGCCCTTCAGATCGGCTTTAATACAATCTTCCCACTTTCGCTTCGGTCAACCCCTCGGACGTTTACTATTCGGTACAGCAAATATTAACCTTTTAGAAATTCACTCGTTACTAAGCCCAACAATTTTACAAACCCATTTGATTCGCCGTGATGAAATCATCTCAATTATATTACCCGGATACAGTTCACGCAATTCGGCGTTGTGTAACCTTTTGAACTCTCCGGTTAACTCATCCACCTTCGTTCCGAGTATTCTACGCAATACTTTATTTTCAAAAACCTTAAGACGCTGCTCATCCCTTAATGTAAGCGGTTTTCAGACCTTGCCCCAATCTATACCTCGGAAGTTATTGAGGATCTAACAAGCGGGAACGTTGAATTTAGAGTGACTACTATTACTTTTTATTTATTTAATTTTTTTTAACTAGCGTGTTCCAGTTACTATCAACCCATATTTTGACTAAATAATATATAATTGTCTATACTGACCAAATTACAAACATATAACTAGGTTAATAGCTAATTAAAAATATATATATATATATATATTTCATTATTACATACATGTAACTTTATATATTTATATTTTATTATAATAGGTCATTATGAAAAAGGTAATAAATTATACAATATCTAAACAATGAAGGGTTTACAATCCAAGCCACAAGACGTGGATTTTAATCATTATATTGCTATGTACCAATAGAATGTTTTAATACTTACGTTGCGTGGAATCATTATTTTGCACAAAACGGTTACTATTTAACGTAAAATATTTGATATAAATAGCAATTGATAAGTTAGAGCAAGAATGTTAAAAAATATATTTTTTTATTTTTATTTCTTTATTGAGTATTACAACAATCTGTCTCTTGGGCATTACTTATAGTGAGGTAGGATGACATTCACACTATATGTACAAAAAAAAAATTAAAATAAATAGAAAAAAAATAATAATCAAAAGTATATACAATAAAATAACCGAAAAAATCAGAAAATTAAAACTAAGCAAAAAAAAAAAAACACATGCATACCTATATACAATCAGGCGAGGGAACTCCAGGAGAACCCTGCGCTACTCTCTCATCAGGGTCACTGGTACTGAAGCCATCGGAGAAAAAAAAAATATATATATATTATGTTTATAGAATATTTTATTTAAATAAACTAAATAGGTTAATGTTAAATAATTAGTGTTTATTAATATGCGTTAGCTCGCCCCAGTGTGCGTCGGTTCGAATCCGGTCCGGGTGAGTTGACATTTATTTCGTTGCGAATTCATGGAATGAATCTCGACCTTCTGACTCTGGTTACAATAGTCAATAGGTTGTACCTCTTAAAACACCCCTCCCCCAAATTCCAGAAATAGCGAGGTAAAAAATATCAGAAAAAAATTATACACATGTCTTAGTTAATGTATGTTAAGCATAAATAGAGATCAGAAATTATAAAGTTTAAATTCAATTTGTTTTTCTGTTCTTTCCTACCACACCTTTTAGGCTATACGGGGTTATGATGAAACCCTCAATAAGTTCCATGATTTTGATACAGTAAATAATTACCATTGGTTGCCACAAAACCCTATTATTTGTCTTAACACGGTCTAAATAAAATATTGATTTGTTTTCAAACTGGAGGTAATTTTTAAGGGCGTTCGCAGGTAACGAAAGGAAGATTGATGGCACAGATATAGGGTTACACCATTCATATTTTTAAAATAAAATCTTTACCCGTTGACTGAACATATAAAATATATAGTTGAACACGAATAAAAAGTATTAAGTATTCAGGATGCAAAGGGGAAAACATATATACATTTTAATAAACTGTTATTGTTTAGAACACGGGTTTAATAAAATAATCATTCCTAATTAGCAGTTAAAAGAGATTATATGATAATTGATATAACCTCTTGAAACAAAGCTCTGGAAAAGCAGGAAAATTTTCAAAACCAGTTAATAAGCATTATCCCAGTAATTAGGCAAAATGTTTATCGAAATAATCCTTGATATTCAAATCAAAGTCCATGATATCTGGATAATTTTTTTTGTTGATAGAATTAAGTTTTCTAGCTTTATATGACTGGTCACACACAATCTCTGTATAGTGAGTACCCGTTAATAAGGGAACTTGGTGTGATTTTTATCGGATAACAGTATCCAAACCAACATTTATCAGTAAACACAACTATTGTTCAAGAAACGGATCTCCTACGAGTTTGTGGTATGGAGTTGCAAATGAAGAATATTTCAGTGAGAAAGTTAAAAAAAACTTACCTTAGACTACTGATTACTTGAGTTTTGAGATTCATAAATTACTTAAAAGTATCCTATCTCTGAACTTTTGGTCACAACTTGACACAATATTGACACGTACTTGTTAATACTAGTTAATTACATTGCCTACCACTTCACAAATCTTATGCTGGCTATGATGTTATGCTATCTATGATTGATAGTGATGTATACTAAATTCGTTATCTTTCCCTATTCGTCATCTTAAAACGCTTTCCCCCATTTATCCTCCGGTGGGCCGTGGATCGACCCGCCTTGGGCACACGCAGCATCTCTAAATACTCTCAATGAGCAAAATTTAGCAGTTGAGCGTGATCTCGGTGAAATCACCTCCTTGTGCAAATGTTGACCAAGAAACAGTACACCTTTACATAGTTCTGAATCCAAAACCAGGGATTGAAATCAATAATTAAAAAAATCAAATCTGATCGAAATTTGTATCTGGAAAAATCATATGATAATTTTTATTTTTGATCATAAGTAATAAAATCATATTCTTATCATTATTTTTGAACAAAATTTTTACAATTAACACACGGTGGGCCAGACCCCTTACCGTGCACCCCCCCCCCACATCCCTATAAATTGCATATCGTTGTGTTCCTTGTAACAATTTATTAAAAAAAAGCCAATGTTCCCACAAAAAAAAGTGAACGCACTGCCCCAAAATGGCGTCCAAAGATGGCGGATTGACGACTTTGACTTTAGTAAGGTTTTTGGTCACTGAGAATAAGCATTTGGCTTAATTTCCTCATAGTTGGTCTTTTATTAAAGCTAAATAGTCATAAAATAATAAAACATGAAGAAATATAAAAAAATAATTGGCTTAGGCTATGAAAAACACCAGTAAAGTCAACTTTTTTAACAAAAAAATTTTCAAGTTACAAATCAAGCGTCGTTTGTAATTAAACGGTCTACAATAACGCAAAACGTGCTGAAATAAACCATCTGGAGAATATATTTCTCTTTCTAAAACGCTGATTACTTTTTAAAATATTTGAAGCAGTTCTGTAGAAAATACACTTATGTGGCAGAAAAGCGGTACTGGCGTGGGTGCCTACAGACCTCTACCACACCATTCAGTACACATAAATAGCTTAGTTACAGTGATATAAAAACATTTTTGGTACATTATATTGGTTTTATTAACGAACAAATATTAATGCAATAATTTAACTGTAAAAAAAAAAATTAAATTTAAAAAAAAATTATTATTATTTTTTTAAAATTTAACCTCCTTTATTCTATACGTAGGTCGTTTAAGAAGGCCTCAATTGTAAAAATGATATAATTATAATAATAAAACTTAATTAAAAAATACATTGCTTAATATCTTGATTTTTTTTTTTTATTTAACGTTTGCAATTTAACACTGAGTTTGGTATATTTACTGAATCTAAGAGGTAATTAAAATTTTTATATACTTCCTAGGAAATGAGTCATATTAATACCTGTTTTATAAACTAAAATAATATATACCTAATCTGAACTATATATAATGAATAGCTGGCGGGTTGTTTAGTAAAACTCATATACCACTAATTAAGAAATTACTTTTTATTTCCTTTATTTTGTGCGAAAGTTGGACTATATCATAAATAAATAGGAAATTTTAATATTGAATGAATTATTCTCTCTGCACAAAGAAAGATAGAAAGGGTGACGCTATAAGTTCTTCTATAAACCAGAACTGATTGTTTGTTTTTGGTCTCAAAATGAGGAAAAACGCGAAATTGAACCAGAAAATTGGAAAAATACATTAACCGAACGAGAAAGGAAGTGCCAAAACCTGGGAAAAGATAAAAAGGACCAGTATCCATTATATAGCTAAATGAATCTATAGTAGACAGATGAACAGAATATTTCAAGATGCTGATAAAAGGGAGTCAATTGCAGTTTAGTCTGTTTAGTGCATTTGCAAACGATTTTTTAAGGAATCTAAAAGGAAAACGAGTTTTATAAAAGACAATTAGATATTAGCATAATCCAAAGTGTGAGGCACTAAGCAGATAGAGAGCTATTTTTCATTTTATATGGACTTCTCTATAAGTGAAGACAGTCCCAATTTTCAACTTCTCTTCCAATGTGCAACTTGAGTTTCTCAATCCATATCGCTCTGGCAATCGACAATATTTCTTATTCCAGCTTCTACGATTGTTGAATATAATTTCTTTGGTACACTAAACAGGAATGGATCTTGGTGAGTATTACATTTCCAAATATCTCCTTTCTTGTAAAGGTAAAAAATACAGTCCTTTCATACCATTTTCTAATATACTTGTTGCCTAGGTACGCGCAAAACTGTGCGAAGCAGTTGGGTTTCGCTCTTTCCATCTTTCTTTGTGCAGAGAGAATAATGCATTGAAATATTAAAATTTCCTATTTTTTTATATGGTACAAATTCCGAACAATTTATTCCGAAATTTCTGAACAATAACGAGCTATCACTAATATAAGATTCCTTAAAAAATCTCTAGCAAATGCATCAAACAAAAGGAGAGCTATGAGCGATAACTTTCTCGATATAACTCTCTATATCCTGCTTCAAAGTGTAGATAGTCCCAGTGTGCACCTTCAGTAGCAATCGAAAATAAAATGGTTTTCACCATAATAAACCTACATCGTCCACTTAATATCATCCAAACTGCAATTGACCCCCTTTTAGCAGCATCTTGAAATATTCTGTTCATCTGTCTACTATAGATTCATTTAGCTATATAATGGATACTGGTCCTTTTTATCTTTTCCGAGGTTTTGGCACTTCCTTTCTCGTTCGCTTAATGTATTTTTCCAATTTTCTGGTTCAATTTCGCGTTTTTCCTCATTTTGAGACCAAAAACAAACAATCAGTTCTGGTTTATAGAAGAACTTATAGCGTCACCCTTTCTATCTTTCTTTGTGCAGGGAGAATAATTCATCCAATATTAAAATTTCTTGTTTATTTATGATATATTCCAACTTCCGCACAAAATAAAGGAAATAAAAATTAATTTTTTAATTAGTGATATATGAGTTTTACTAAACAACCCGCCAGCTATTCATTATATATAGTTCAGATTAGGTATATATTATTTTAGTTTATAAAACAGGTATTAATATGACTCATTTCCTGGGAAGTATATAAAAATTTTAATTACCTCTAAGATTCAGTAAATATACCAAACTCAGTGTTAAATTGCAAACGTTAAATAAAAAAAAAATCAAGATATTTAGCAAAGTATTTTTTAATTAAGTTTTATTATTATAATTATATCATTTTTACAATTGAGGTCTTCTTAAACGACCTACGTATAGAATAAAGGAGGTTAAATTTAAAAAAAATAATAATAATTTTTTTTTTAATTTTAATTTTTTTTTACAGTTAAATTATTGCATTAATATTTGTTCGTTAATAAAACCAATATAATGTACCAAAAATGTTATTATATCACTGTAACTAAGCCATTTATGTGTACTGAATGGTGTGGTAGAGGCCTGTAGGCACCCACGCCAGTACCGCTTTTCTGCCGCATAAGTGTATTTTCTACGGAACTGCTTCAAATATTTTAAAAAGTAATCAGCGTTTTAGAAAGAGAAATATATTCTCCAGATGGTTTATTTCAGCACGTTTTGCGTTATTGTAGACCGTTTAATTACAAACGACGCTTGATTTGTAACTTGAAAATTTTTTTGTTAAAAAAGTTGACTTTACTGGTGTTTTTAATAGTCTAAGCTAATTATTTTTTTATATTTCTTCATGTTTTATTATTCTATGACTATTCAGCTTTAATAAAAGACCAACTATGAGGAAATAAAGCCAAATGCTGATTCTCAGTGACCAAAAAACTAACTAAAGTCAAAGTCGTCAATCCGCCATCTTTGGACGCCATTTTGGGGCAGTGCGTTCACTTTTTTTTGTGGGAACATTGGCTTTTTTTTAATAAATTGTTACAAGGAACACAACGATATGCAATTTATAGGGATGTGGGGGGGGGGTGCACGGTAAGGGGGTCTGGCCCACAGACTAATTATGATAATTCTTGAATAATACTTATTTAAATCAGATTTTTTTTTTTTAGATTACTTGTTTATTGATAAATATTACAGTCTGTCTCAATTAAGGGTACTTATAATGGAGTTCAGAGAGTACACTCACACTATATTTACAAAATCAAAAAATAAATAAGGTAATATCAAAACAATATACAGCGAAATAGGAACAAAATAAAATATCATAGTCACCTATTTACAAAATCAGAATTTTTTTTTTTTGTAATGATACATTATAAGTATAGATGATAAATTTTAAGTAGTGTTGCCCAAAATCGGTCTTGGTCTTGCAAAGTGCCGCCTAACTGTTGCAAGACCAAGATCAGGACTGGTAAAAAAAACGATTTTTTAAATAAAAATTAATGCAAAATAGTTACTAATACTCGACAATCTTAGTTACTATATGTTAATAATTGATGTAACCAATATACTTTTGCATTTAATTCCTCTAATTTTTCGTTTGGGCTTAGTTATGTTTCTCCTATCTAAAAAATTACAGTAATATCTCTCGTTGCGAGACTTTTGGTCACGACCAAGACCATGACCAAGACTGAGTTTGCAAGACCAAGACTCGCCTCGGTCTCGCATTTGGGCAACACTAATTTTAAGTCTGGAATCTGGAATCTACTTATTGATATAAACGTAGAGTGCAAGTACCGCGTGCACAATTATAGTGCAGATATATATTTAAAAATGTTTACAATTATAACGTTTACATACATATTAATATTTCATTTAATTTATGTATAAAAGATAATTTTTATTTTCTGGTCAATTTTTTTTATCACAATTTAATCATTATTACTTATGTAAAACCGTACTTATGAAAAACTTTTTGAGTTATAATTATTTTTAATCGAATCAATAAAAATCAAAGATCGATTTAAATTTTTATTTATAAATCAGGCATAATTTTATAAATTAAAAATCAAATATAATAATTATTAGATGATTATGAGGAAAAAATAATTATCGGTTTCAAACCCTGACCAAAACAGTTTAAAGGTTGTAGTGCTATGCCTTTTTTTTTTTTTTTTTACCACCATATCAGGTCAACAAAACGTTTTCTATTGCCTTAGTTAAGTTTTCTAGAACAGAACGGGTACAGAAAAAAATCATGGCAGCAGGCCACTTTTTACACCTGAATTTTGGTTAGTACCTATCTTTCATAAGGAAATAAAATCTAATTTAAAAAACATGAATTTACATGTGCATATAAGCTATGATTGTTAACGGAAAATTAGTTTATTTACTTTTAGCAAAACCTCAGAGGGGTAAATTAGTGAGGGGATATCTACTCCTCACCGGCTTAGGAGGATCAAGCCCCAACTCCTCAAGTTGGACCCCAATTGCCGTAGATGCTTCCGAGCTGTCTTATTGAAGAAAATTACTTTTCCAATTAGGCTCAACTGGTTTCCTCATCAGGATGCTCCCATGGTTCCTCCACTTTGCATTATTATATATATATATATATATATATATATATATATATATATATATATATATATATATATAATATATCAAGTAAAAAATAATATATATATTTTTATCATTATTTATCGAATTGGAAAAATCAAATGTCATATAGTTTTGTCCGATTCATTTAGATAATTATTAAAATAACCATACACAATCATTTTTAATAAAAAAAAAATTTTTGTCAGTTAATATTTTAAAATTTTTACCTTTGCTTACCCATATATGTTTATTTATTTACATTCCACCCTACCTTGCCTGATGGCCATACGGGCGTTTGCAATAGTGGGCTGTTATGCATGACTGCATAACAGCATACTACTGCAAGTGAAACAGTTTAAAATAACCCATATATGTTGTATATAGTAAGGGTAAGTATTGCGATTGTGAAAATTTTCGAAACTGATTTTTCAACGAAAATACACTTTTTGAGGTCCCCTGAGTCCAAATAACCAAGTCCCATAAAATAAAATGATCTCGTTTGGTTGTGTAGGAAAGGCGTAGAACCTGTTGGTCATCAACGCCGCTAATTAAAATTATATATTTTGGTTATAAATATTAATAATTGGATAAATTAAAAAAAAAAATGTAAAATTCACGTTAAGATTAGAAGTTGTTCTTCGTTATTAAATTTTATTTATTTAAATTTCGCTAAAGTTTGCACGTTAGGTAAAAGAGAAAAAGGAAAAAAAAAAAAATAATAAAATAAAAAAATAGTGGTAAGAGGAAAAAATGAGGAGTGCTGCTTGAGAGGTTCAGATATTTCTTAAGATTCCTTCTTCGGAGAGAAAACATATGATTTTGCCTAGGATTTTTTCAACATTTCCTAAAGCAGCCAGTGTATTTGCTGGTATTCCCCTTATGTTTAGTTGTCTAATGTAAAAGGCATAACTCTCGAAGATATGGACCACTATCATTCTCTCTCCACACTTCCGACAAATTGGCGGATTTCCTTTCGTAATTAAGTAAAGGTGCGTAAGTCTGGTATGACCTATTCTTTGTCAAAATGGTCTCGTGTCTGTGTGTATTTGTATAAAAGTGAGCAAGCCTAGCTCAAAATCGAAAAATCGAACGAAACTGAAATTGTGTGTTTGAGGTTTTTTTTAAGCCTTGGATGTTGTAGAAACATTTTCGTCAAAATCAACAAACCGGAAGTGATACTTTATATAACCGATTTAACACATTTTTTTACGATTTTCTAAAAAAACAACAGGCTTCCATACGTAACATCAACGGACACCGACGATATTATGTACATATACATATGCGGTTTTCATAAATGCTACCATTGGTATTATTAATTATTTCATTGCATAGAATACAGCGATATAAGAATTAAAATTTGTATATATAAGGGTATTTAAAAAAATAAAAATACCCACAACGAAATGTAAATAAATATAGCGTCTATAATTTTCACTTTCACTTCCCTTTTGTCAGAAAATACTTATTTCTGCTGAGAAGAGAGTGGAAACTGAAAGTCGTGTGATGCGCTCACCAGATTTTATTTTTAGTGGTTTTAAGTTAAATAAATAATTGAAACAATTTTGATTAAAAATGATACATAATCATGATAATGGTAAGTATTTAATTTATAATTAGTTATAGTTGACAAAATTATCTTTTATTGTGTATATGGCTATAAATTTTATACATCGATAATACTTTTACAAAGTTACAGATAAGAGTCCAAATATTTGATAACGGGTGAATATTGCCTGAAGCGTACTAATACGTTGAAATGAATTTAAATTCTGTAAAGTAATTTGAACAAAATGGGATTAAAATAGTCCTCGGTATAGTAAATTTAAACCAACAATTCAAAATGAGCCACTTGATGTTACTAACTGATGTTAGTTTTCAATTGACTGTGTTTTTTAATTTACTCATCTTTAAGTTATTTTAGTTTTAATAGTATATACTTTCTATTCAATTTTTTTCTCTTTACATGGTGTGAATGTGTTCTTACCTCACTATAATTATTGTCAGTTTGACAGAATGCAATATTACTGAATAAATAAATTTAAAAAAAAAATTTAATTGGGAAAATACAACCAAAAACCTTGTGTCTTAAAAATACACAAAATAGCCATAAATAATAATTTATGAAAACCGCATATATATATATATATATATATATATATATATATATATATATATATATATATATATATATATATATAATACTTTAGGTGCCCGTATTATATTATACTCATGTTACGTATGGCAGCATGTTTTTGAGATAATCGTAAAAATGTATTAAATCGATTGTATAAAATATCACTTCCGGTTTGCCGATTTCAACGAAAATGTTGCTGTAACATCCAAGAGTTATAAAAATCTCAAACTCACAATTTTAGGTTCATACGGCTTTTCGTTTTTCGTTCGTAATGTTACGGTCTTTAATTTGGAAATAATGTTTCCGCAAAAAACTTGCCGGATGCTCAGGAGAGACGGAATAGTTCGCAAAAAAAAAAAAAAAATAATAATAATCAAGAGTAAACTGATTAGTACTAACTATCTAACAAGCGCCACGCTATTTAATTGGTGGAATTTGGAAAATAGCGAGAACCATAAAAATAAAATAAATAAACTTAATTTAAAAGAAAAGATTTGGACGCGAAGTGAGCTACGAACTCGGACCCTATGGGTTTAAAAACATATGTTAATTAACCTCATAACCTATCGAACCTTCTTACTTAGTTAATAATGACTTTCCCTAATCCCTCGAATAGGGTATTATAATTCCTTATTAAACCTTAAAAATAAGAAAACAAAACTGGCTATTATTAATGCTTATAATGAATTTACTTATTTATATTGTTTTAAATAACTGTTAAAGGAAGTGAAAATTATGAAAAAGAAATTAAATTTATAAAAATGCAAAGAAAATACAATTAACTTTAATTATAAAAAAAAAACATATATAAAATTATTATAAAACTAAACCTTAACTTAGACTATACAATAAACCAATTACAAATATTTGAAAAAAAAAATAGGTAGGAAATAAAATCTTTATATATATATATATATATATATATATATATATATATATATTTACAAAATCTCAATGCCGAACTTTGTCCAATTGGCACATTGAATTATCTGAGAAAGCGAGAACTTATTCCAGCTAGCGTCGCCAGTGTGCCCCCCCGTTTATCTCCTCAAACTGTGAAAATGTTCATTAACCAACTTGTAAAATCAAGCGGCACTCGTCGCTGATAATCGCAGGTTCTTGGAAGGTAAAAGAAAAATCTGGTGAACACCATAAAACTAAATTATTTCACTCACCAAAATCCTTAGCGTCCCTCTACACTCGCGAGGTTCCGCCATCTCTCTCTAAACTGTCATTTCTTTTTCTCCCCAATCATCTGTTGGTTATTCCAATCCGAAATAAAATGAATACTTAAAACTAAGACTTATTATAAAATAATGTTTATTATTAAAACTAATACTAAATACTTAATTTTATATTTAAACCTCTTCAAGTTAATAAAAAACTAGCAATTATTATACGAACTAATTTTTTTTTTGCATTTTATTTTTCGTCAAAGTAAGACTTTCGTTCTAGAAAGTATTGTAGGCTAAAGAAGAAAAATAATCATTTTAACTGGATACAGAAACATTTAGAAAAACAACATTAGCCATTAGTTCAGAAGTCTTTTCGTATAATAACCTTCATGCGATTCCGAGATACTTTGATACTATACCGCTAATATTAACAAAACTGTCCGACTTAATGTGTGAGGAATAAAAAATGTCGAAATGAATAGAGGTGTTGGAAGGTGAAGATGGTGAGTTTGTTGATAAGAGGTTGGTGATCATTCCATAAAAGGGTCTGATAGAGAACAATGCCAAGATATCTCAGGGGGGGCGTTTAATTTTATGAGACAGATGCCTATGGAGAAATGAGCAATCTCTGGGAAGGACCTGAAAAGGGTAGAAGAGCCTATGACAATGGCCTTTGACTTTTCTGCATTTAATTTCAATTTATTAGTCTCACCCCTAGGGAATGTTATGATGAAGACTTAATTGAAATATCAAATTTTATATAAATAATTAACCTGTAATATTAGATCCCAAGGTGAGCACTGGGCTCAATAATTTGGATAGACTAGATGGATAAATGGAATGAACAAATATGCTAATTCAGGCAGGCTAAGATCAACAAGATCAGTCAATTGGGGGACAGAAAAAAAAATTACACTACTGGGTTTAATAATTATTTTGACTTAATTAGATAAACATTAGCATAGTGAATTACATGCTAAGTTTATTATCTTAAAATTATTAAGGGTAATTTGTATATAATAAATTTATTTATTTTATATATTTTTTTTTTATGAGAGAAAGAAAAAATACATTTTGCCTCAATTAAGGGCATTGAGTATTTATGATGAATGAAGTACAATCATACCATATATACAATAAAAGAAGAACAAGATTATAAGAAAATAAAATAAAATAAAACTTGGAGTAACAGAATAAATCAAACTGATATAACATTAAATAAAAAAATAAATAAAAAATAATTAATAAAAACACATTCAAACTTATTTACAATATTTACAGTCAGCCGAGGGAGCTACGAGTCGGGGCTTTTCCCCCACGTGTGGAGGACAAGGCAAGACTCCAAGAGATCCCAGCGCTTCTCTCTCAGCCGCATCACTAGGATGGGAATCCAGTGGAGACTGAGAGAGGGCACTAAAGCCACATACGCTGATGACTTGAGTGGAGAAGCTGGCCATTGCCAGGACTCCAATGACGTCTTTTCAAAAGAGGCCTCGAGGCCACTGCCGCTTCAACCTTCGAGGAGGATTGTAGGGATGACTGGAACTAGATAAGTATAAAATAAATTAAGATCAGAAAAAAATATTACAATTTTTTGCAGTGCAGTCTAGCATCTCTCGAATACTTGGCATAATTTTCCTCTCTCGATTTGATACTTATTACTTGCAGCTTATTAGTTAAACAATTGGAATGTTATAAAAGTAAAACTTTATTGGATCTGAACCGGTACCTATATACTTGAATGTATTTGATTAAGTTAGCATCTACTACTACCCGGAGTACTGGAATGTTAATTACGGGCGAGTTCGAAGTAAATAACTTGGAAATTTCCATTTTCAACTTATTTAACATTAATTAAATTTAAAGTGGTAACAGATAAACAGATAATTTGATTAAAACTATGATCGACGTATTGGCTCAAGTCTAATTACGAACCGCTTTTATTATTCAAACTAAAAAAAAAAACATCTTCGTAATAAACCATAATTTGTTCTGTTGTATAGAAATAAATGGATTAATTCTCCATATTTTTAACCATCTTCTATAAATGTTCTGAGTGACACAGAGCCGTCTAACAGTTGAAGGCACATGTCTTGTCTTCTTCCTTCTGTAACTTCACTGAGCTCTTTGTACCTTTTTAGTAAGTCCTGATGAAGACTTGGACCAGCTAACATCAAATGACGTAAGCACCGTTTTTTGATTGATTCACCTCTCAAGTTCACTCGACTCCTACATGACAATACATACGTGGGTCGGGTGTAATCCAACGTGTATAATGATTTTCATAACATTAATCATTGTTTAAAAAAACACCCATCATCTAAAAGTCCTATTTCTCTTTTACCCATCATGGGCAAAAACTTTGAAGATAGGTGTTAAAACTGGAGAATTAAAATAAATTCCCATAAATCTCACCAAATTACCTTTATCCTTCGTCGTAAACCTATGATTTCCTGTCCTACAGTTTTCATTAACAATATTCCACTTATCCATGTTGAACAAATCCGTTACCTAGGACTCCACCTGGACAAACGTCTAACTTCGAATCCTCATACCAGACTGAAACGACAGCAAACCGCTCGACGTTTCTGATTACTTCAGAACTTACTAGACAAACGCTCTAAACTTCCAAATAATTATAAAATACTCGTATAAATGACTACAATAAGGCCTATTTTGACTTCGAGAGTTGAGCTGTGGGGCTCCACTAATCCATCGAATTCCTCTCCTATCCAATCCTTACAATCCAAAATACTTCGTAAAATCCTTAATGCTCCCTAGTTTGTTACAAATAAAACCATGTATAATGACCTTAATGTTTCTTATGTTTCAGACCTGGCCCAATCCAGATACCTATCATTCCATAATAAACTTCAGAATCATCCCAACCCTCTTGTTTCTAACCTTGCTTCCTCTTCAATTCCTGATAAACCTCCGAGGCGTCTGAAAAGAAGAAGGCCCCGTGATCTCTTAATGTAGACATATCATTAGAGTGCTACCATTGGGTAGTTTCTCAACACATATGTTCAAGTTTACTAAATGTATTTCTTTAATTCAGTTGTAAATATCATTAAGAAATAAAAAAAAAAATCATTGTTTCTGACTTCCATTTTCTAAAATTATGGCATTCAGCAGTTCAAAAGTTGTTTTCACCACAACAGATGAAACGTGGAAGAAATTTAACCTGCAACAAGATGAGTCTAATAAGAAATTTGTTTAAAAAAATCAATGAGAGATGCAGGTGAAGATTTATTTGAAATGGATGAGACCAATGATTTGATTGTTTCATCTCGTTGCGACGACAGAACTTTCTACTTTATACTTCAAGAAATACCCTACATTTGCAAAGAATAGACTAGAAGAAGAAAGACGATTAACCATTATCAGCAAACTATATTTTACAGGTTACCGATTCGTTGAAAGAAAGCAATAGAAATGCAACTCCCGACAATACATTTGCGTCTTTAGAAGTTAATGATAAGCTCCAAAGAAGATTTAAAAAATATGACTGGGAACTCTAAGAAAAAACAAACCTCAGATCCCACCATCATAATAATTGTTCCATACTTCCTCAATATAAATTAATATGTCGATTTGATTTCTTCAATGTCTTTTGGGATGGAAACACTATCTGGGAAACCGTAAATCAATGAATTTTATAATGTGGCTAAAGGATTTATTAGGACCCTCCTTAAATCTCCACCAAAGATATTTGGTTATTTTGATGTTATGTTGGACGATTAGACAAAATAAAAAAATCAGGAAAATAGGCTCTGAGATTCAGTATTCTCAACAATGTAGCAGTAAATGCTTTCGCACAATTAAAAGTTGCATTTGTATATTTTTTATATTATGTAAATTAGTTCTTTCTTTGACTGCATATTCTTTTTGCAGATTTTTCATGAATAAAATTTTAATGAGAGATTGATCACAAAAAACTGATGATTTTTTTAATGTTTCGCATGCCTTAGGTTTATATATATTCTGCAATATCATATGTTTAAAGTTCAATTAGTGAAACTAAACATCAATATTGTGTGTTTTTTCTGGTACAAAAATTGCAAATAAGTTGTGACACAAAGTTATGTTTTTGTTAGTTGCTGAAACAATATACGTAAAATCAATATGATTAGGCTAATTTCGTAAATGCCAATCAAGCACGAGGCCATGTTTACACGTTAATGTTTATTCCTTCGAACTTATGTTTAATGAATAATTGTAAGTTCTCTCAAATTACCTATTTATTGTCATGTCTAAAGTAATTCTTTAATGAGGGATGTAATCTTCATCCGCGCCAATATTCTTCGTACTTCTGCAGTTAAAAGATTTTGAAAAAAAAATCAAATTAATTTTTCGCAGTACATATTCCCAGCAGGGTGCTAAATATTTTGTTAAGTTCATCCTCTACAAGATGATGCAAACTAATTAATAAAAATTATTGTGATAGCAATATTTTAATTACGAAAAATAACACTAAAACATACATTTTTACGATTCTGGATTTAGAAACTCACTTCTGTTGAATCATCATGTTGATTAGGTGCAATTTTAGAATGGAAATAACAAGCACTCAAATTGGAAAAAAAATTATTCAACCACCCCATCCACCTTCCCAGAAAAACAATTAAGCGTCTATTCTTGTTTTTCCTCAAACATCAATTCAGTTTTTCATTGATGTTATAGTCATATGATGAATATGTATATGTATATATTTTATGACCAAAAAAAGGATAAAATAAAAAGATAATAAAATAATTTTTAATAAATATCATTTTCCGCAAGAATTTTTATTTGTTGGGTGCCTGGCTCACCAGCCTTTCATCTCTAAAGAGATAAATCTAGAAAACATAAAGTACTTACCCATTATTTGGCCATCATTAAATATTTACTCTACCATGCTAGCTCAGGTGAGAAGGGGTTAGGTTGGATATTTTTATAAAGCAGCAAAAAAGGTTAACAGATCTATTTACAAAAATAATACTATGTACAATAAAAAGAAATAAAATGCAAGGAAAAAGGGGGAATTCAAACATAATTACTATATACAATTAAAGATAAAAAGGAAGATAATAAAGATAATACAAATAACAAATAAAAAGATACTTATTCTACATACAATAGTATGGCATGCTACATCTTAACATCTAGAAAAGATAGTCAAGATACAAGTGATCTAAGATGTAAGAGCACATGCACATGCTAAAATATCAATTAGTAATCTGGCTCAGGAAACAAAAGAGAGTAGAGTTTGTTTTGTTTCCATTGCTTTCTTAATCTTGGTTACACAATACATGCCATAATATTATATATAGAATAAGTATCTTTTTTTTTGTTATTTGTATTATCTTTATTATCTTAAATATCTTCCTTTTCATCTTTAATTGTACATAGTAATTATGTTTGAATTCCCTCTTATTCCTTGCATTTTATTTCTTTTTATTGTACATAGCATTAATTTTGTAAATATTTCTTTTTGTAAATAGATCTGTTAACCTTTTTTGCTGCTTTATAAAAATACCCAACCTAATCCCTTCTCACCTGAGCTAGCATGGTAGAGTAAATAATTAATGGTGGCCAAATAATTAGTAAGTACCTTATGTTTTCTAGATTTATCTCTTTAGAGATGAAAGGCTAGTAAAGCCAGGCGCTTAACAACTAAATATTCCGATAGCAAATTATATTTATTAAAACTTATTTTTTTAAACTTTTTATTTTAACCTTTTTTTGGTCATATAAATGGTTCAAACATTTAAAATTTATGTTCATTTATTACACTCGAGTTATCTTTTTTTAAATTTATAGTAAAAAAACAACTTCGTTTGACCTAAATGACCTCGTTATATTGACATGTTGGGAGTGGAGGTCACGCCAAACGGCCAAATATTTTTGTAGGCCACCTTTGTTAAAAATTATCATACGATTCAAGCAGAAAGCAAATGGGTGTTCATGAGTTTATAGTACCTAATTAAATTGACATAGTTCGCCGATCTCCAAGATGAAAACCAATTCCTAGAATTTTCGTAAGTAAAAAAGATACGAGTTTATCGTTAAGTAAAGTAAGTAACAATAAGATGAAGCTATTCACAAAGTTTTGGGCGGATGTTAATAATTTGATAAAAAAGGGGAGATTTTATTATCATTCGATTTAAACTTGTATAAAAAAATCTTGTGCTGGCGATCACTTTTTAAAAATTTATTTTAATTTTCTTTACAATGTAAATTTACTGCCTGATTATTTTCTTCAAAGAATTAATATTTGTTATTACTGCTTTCATAATTGTATTGCGCTCTCGCTCAATCTCCACTGGGTTTAGCCCCAGCGACGCGGTTGAGAGACTAGTGCAGGGATCGCAGTTGGAGGGGAAAGTCTTGCTCGGAGTTCCCTCGCCTGATTGCAAGTAGTGTTTATAGGTATGTATGTGTTTTTTTTGTTTTTATTTATTTATTTTTAAGTTATTTTATTCTTATTTATTGTCTGATTCAGGATTAAGTGACCAAACTGCGAAAATGAACTAAGGACCTCAATAAAAAAAAAAAAAATCTCTGAAGGTATGTCCGCAAACACTTTGTTTAGGAGAAATTCACACCTAAAGTTTTTCGTTGTTATGAATTATTGACGTTATATGAAATGAATAAAAACTATTTATTTGTTTTAACTACTTTATTAATTAAATGTAAACATTAACATTTATATTAAATGTTGTTCAAATTGATTTCCATGAGCATTAAGACAGGCTCGGCATCTTTCTTGAACTGCAGCAGTGGCAGAACGGCACTGGGTTCAATCAATTATCCTTCTTCGTTAGGAATTAAGGTCATTGACCGGACTTGCTCAATCATATCCCATATCCCAAACAATGGATTGACCGTGTAGGACCAGTGGCTTGGCCTGCACGCTCTCCAGACCTGACACCACTGGATTTTTTTTGTATGGGGTGACATTAAACAAAAAGTCTATGCAAGTCAAGTCAATGAACTTAATTCCCTACGAATAAGGATACTTGGATTAGGATCTCTTAAACAAAGCGTTTGCGGGCATACTTTCAGATGTTTTTTTTTCTTGTTTTGAGGTCCTTGGTTCATTTTTGCAGTTTGGCCACTTAACCCTGAAACACCCTGTACATATATTTTTTTCTGTTTTATTTATTTTTATTTACTGTACATAAAGTGTTAGTGCAATCTCTGAACACTACTATAAATGTCCTTTGAGACAGATTGTAATATTTCTCAATTAACAAGTTATAAAAAAAAAGTGAAAAAAAATTTTATAGGAAAGCAAAATCAACATTTTTTTATTCTAGAATTAAATCTGTAGCGACTCAATCAGAAATGATAAATGAGAAAACGGGGGAGGGAATTTCTTCGAAGATAATTCAGTCTCAAGCAAAGAGCTGAGGGACTCTTATCATGAGATTTAAGATGAAAGCCTGCCTGTGGCAACTTCACAAGAGGCTCCAGCAACAAATATCTCCAGCAATTAACTTGGACTTCTTCCATCCGAGCAATGACTGTAATTAGAAATATTTCTCACTCTTTGACATATTCCCTTTGGATATTACCTACCACATTTCGCTGAATGAAGCTTCAAACGACTTGAACTTATCCAACAGTCAAATATCCGGTGCGATACACATCACCCGCTACACTTAACTACATCACTACATTCAATAGAGATTGTTTTTGTTTAAAAAAGTTCACAAACAATGAAAATATCACTTTACTTATAAATACAATCCTGAGACAATTAATATAAATTATGATAACTCTATGTACCATACATTATTTGTCCATCAAGCTGAAAAAAAAAGAAAGAAAAGGTTTCACATATATTGTGTACAGAAAATTAATTTAATTTTCATGGAAAAGTAGAATTTCCATATAATAATAGATTAATAATTAATAAAATAAGACATTGTTATCTACAACAATTAAAAGTCAATAAATTCATAGTGAATTCCTGTACTATTGCTGTTACTGTTGATAAGAATAGTTGGTTAAATTACTTAGGTGCAAATGTTTACTGGTAGCCGTTTACACGGAGTAATTAGTTTGGCCATAGCTGTATCTACTGCGTAAAGCAGTAGCGATTCAGGATTTAATTTCGTAGGGGCCACATATATGTATATAAGCTTATATATATATATATATATATATATATATATATATCTAACGATAGTTACTTTAGAAGAAACTAACTATTGGGTTGGTAAATAAGTCCTTTCGGTTTTTCAAGGTGAAATTAAACTCAATGTATTATAGACATAAAATTTATTTTAATCTACAATAATTTGACCATTATTTAATATGACTTGTTCCCATCTTTCCACTGACTACATAATGACATGTTCATAGAATGTCTGGAGTTTATTGTTAAAACACTGATCCATGTGATTTTTTATATCCTCTTCCTTTTGGAACTTCTTTCCATTCATGAAGTTCTGCAGAGACCGGAATAAGTGGTAGTCACATGAAGCTAGGTCTGATGAATAGGAAGGGTGGATCAAAAGGTCCTATGCAAGGCTCAATAATTAATTAGCCTATGCAGTAATCAGCCTATGCTATAGACCTATGAGGTGTGGGGGGTTCTAGCATTGTCTTGATGGAACACATCGCACTTCTGATTTGCCAGTTCTTGGCGTTTATTTTTAATTGTTTGACCCGATTTTGTTAATTGTGAGCAGTATAGAGTTGAATCAATTGGTTGTTCTGATGGCAATAGCTCATGGAAAATAACACCCTTGAAATCCCATCATATGGAAAGCATTATCTTCTTTGGATGCAATCCAGGTTTTGACATTTACTAAGTACTACATTATTGTAAAAAATCGATTTTTCATCTCCTGTTACCAACGTTTTCAAAAATAGGTAGTTTTGTTGCCGTTTCTGTAGTGAATCACAAGCAGAAATGCGTGTCGCCAAGTTGACTTCGGTTAGAGAGTGAGGGACCCAAAAACATTAAACCTGAAAACAGCCGAGATTTTGCAAAGGGTTTTCTACGCTTGTGTGCGACACACTTAGGGCCATGGCAATCTCCCGCAATGTTTGGGTGGGATTTTGATGAACAATGGCCTTAACATTGTTCGTTTCAATTTCATGTGGGCGACCAGACATTTGAGCATCATTGATGTCAAACTTTCTTGAATGAAATTTGGAAAACCAATTTTGACAGGTGAGTTCGATCAAGGCATCATCCCCTTAAACACTGCGAATTTTTCTGTGAGATTCTGCAGCACGCTTATCTTTTTTTAAAATAATACAACAAACTATGCCAGTAATGAACATTTTCTTCCATATTCGCAGTGCAATAGCAAACACAATACTAAGCTAGTTTCAAAAAGAGTTAACAGATATAGTTGTTGACATATTATAAACACTTTAAACAATTCACCTTAAGGATCAATTCAGCAGATAAGTAGTGTATCATAGTGATATAAAAACCGAAAGAACTTATTTGCCAACCCAATATATATATAAAATGTTTTTTAAGAGGTAATTACAGTCCTTTAGAAAAATTATAATAATAAAAGTAATTACACGTACAATAACACTTTTAGAGATAATGTTTCAATGTTTTTTTCATGAGAAACGGTTATATTTAGTTGCAGAATATGCATTATAATTTAAAAATGTCACACATTATGATTGTTTATTTAACTAAGATCACTCACAGTAATAAATATGGACCAATGGAAAACAATATAATAAAAAAATTTTGGGAGGAAGCTTCCTCCAGAAAGCCCCCCCTCTCCCTTCCCCGTAGATTCGTAGATCTGGCAGTAGAAGTACTGTCAGCTATCAAGCAAAACGTAGTCCTACCTAAACAGCTAATTTCATAATTTCATTCAATTCTCTTGTTTTCCGTGTCTTCTGCTCTTTCTAAAAGTTTTGAAGTGAGGAAATGCATTTCCTCCGCACTAAATATTTATTAGGACACCCATAAATAATTATAAAACAACACCGTTATAGTTAATTGAAACAGTCCTGCTCCCTCCTCTGCTTTTTGTTTAATAGCTATTGGCGAGCTTTAGTGTTATGAATAAATAAAAATATGAAATAATATGTAAATAAATATATAAATGGTAATTTGTTCAAAACCGCTAATCTCCGAAAGTTCTCCATCGATTTCTTTCAAATTTAGACTCAACGTTGCAATAATATTTAGAAGTGTTTTTTTGTACGTTTCATTATCTTCAGGGCTTTCCTTTCGATATGGCGGCCGAAAAACGTTATTCGCTTTAAACTGTAGCGCCAATACGGCTTCAACTATTTTAATGAAACTTGGCTTCCATCACTAATTATTTGAAAGCTTCCTGAAAATCGGACTATTTGTTGCAGAGATATATCACTTTAAACATTTAGTACTTTTTCTTTTGCAAAGTCTATTTGCAAGTTTATTTTGGTTTTTGATAAATCGAAAACTTTACATTTAATGAAGTAATCAGGACTACTATTTGAAGAAATGATATCAATAAATGTTAGTAAAATGTCACCTCATAAATGTTTTTTTTTTGGGGGGGGGGGTATTTTTTATTGAGAAAAAATACATTTTGCTTCAATTAAGAGCAATGAATATTTGGGATGTATGAAACAATCATACCATGTATACAATAAAATAAAAACAATATAAATTTATAACAAAAGAAAAGAAAACTTTTTTATTTATTTCTTAATGACATTTACAATTGTATTACATAAATAAATCAAGTAAATTTGGATATAATAGATATAATGACATGAATACACTTGCTGAGTAACTACCCAATGGTAGCACTCTAATGATATGACTACATTAGGAGATCATGGGGCCATCTTCTTTTCAGACGCCTCGGAGGGTTATCAGGAATTGAAGAGGAAGCAAGGTTAGAAATGAGAGGGTTGGGATGATTCTGAAGTTTATTATGGAAGGATAGGTATCTGTATTGGGCCAGGTCTGAAACATAAGGAACATTAAGATCTTTATGGATGATTTTATTAGTGACAAAGTAAGGAGCATTGAGGATTTTACGAAAGATTTTGGATTATAAGGATTGGATGCGAGAAGAATTCGATGGTTTAGTGGAGCCCCATAGCTCAACTCCGTAAGTCCAAATAGGTCTTATTATAGTCAAGTATATGAGTCTTTTGTAATTAAAAAAGAAAACTTGGAATAACAGAATAAATCAAACATGAGACAACATTAAATATATATAAGAAAATAAATAAAATAAAAAAATAAATTAAAAACACATTCATACTTAGCCTCCTCATAAATTAAATTTGAAAATAAATTCTATAGTTATACTCATTCTTAACTTAAATACTGCACAAGCATTAATTAATGGAACACGAAAGATAGTGAAGTACTGACGGGAGCTACTTTAAATAAAAGAATTTTAATTCCAAGAATTAATTCAATATTTTCTGGCACAATGCTTCCATTCGATTTTCAAAGGACAACGTTCTTATTAATAGCTGCATTTGCTATGACCATAATTAAATCGTATGGACAATTATATGTGGCAGCAAGTAGAGCACGTTCATTTAAAATTTTGAAATTTATATTTCTAATGGCCATGGGCAAGGCTATGTACTAAACAATAACAGAACATTAAAAAATAACATTGTTTACAGAGAAGCATAAAAGTGGATTTAAAAACTACGTTGAAATTGCTATTTTTTTAAATTTTATTTCTTAATGATATTTAAAACTGTATTAAAGAAATACAATTAGTAACTTTGGACATATGGATATAATGACGTGAAAACACTTGTTGAGAAACTACCCAATGGTAGCACTCTTATGATATGTCAACATTAAGAGATCACGTGGCTATCTTCTTTTCAGACTCCTCGGAGGGTTACCAGAGGAAGCAAGGTTAGAAACGAGAGGGTTGGAATGATTCTGAAGTTTATTATGGAAGGAAAGGTGTCTGGATTGGGCCAGATAAGAAACATTAAGATCATTATGGAAGGTTTTATTTGTAACGAAGTAGGAACATTAAGGACTTTATTATAGGTATTATATTCTATTAAGGTCTTATTATAGTCATGTATTTGAGTCTTTAGTAATTGATTGGAAGTTTAGAGTGTTTTTCTAGTAAGTGCTCAAGTAATCGGAAACGTCGAGCCGTTTCTTGTCGTTTCAGTCTAGTATGAGGTAAATTGCTAATTTAAATTTATTTTTTACTAGCTTAATCATATCATTAATTTATTGTGATAATAACACACATAAATTATAATGAAATTTAAATATTTCGAATGAGTCTATTTTGTATTACTCATAAATAATTTTAAGTAGTTTAAGCTCGATTTGTATTTGAACTAGAAATTTTGTTTATATTAATAAATGAGTTTTTTTAAATCGTGATTTACTTTTTATTTGTTGAATTTATTTTTTTATTTTATTATATGTTTTCCTCCAATTTTTTATAGCTATGGTCGAATTTCGACCATTGGGCGAGCACTAGTAAGAAGAAAAATTCCTGCAATCAAATTGTGTAAAAGTTCATTTTTCATTCGGTTATTTTTATGAAGGCACTTTCAAGTGGAGTTATAGGAACGACAGTTTCTTAAAAAGATCTTCAACATGCGTAGATCACACGAGGAAAAAAGTTGTAATAGGTACACAGAACCAACGCAAACAATTTTGTGCTATTCGATATCACGGAAATAAAAAGCACAAAACCATTTAAGAATAGAAGATGAAGGCACTGCTGTTGTTGACAATTTTAAGGAGATTTGTTAAAATATAGTGGGCGATCTTAGGGACATGTGGGCGTAAAGAAGAACCGAAGAGAGGACCTTTTAGTAAAAGAGGCATAGGGCACCTTCTTATCATAAGCCTTAGATGTCAGGAATAAGGCAACAGAGTGGGAGACACCCTTGGAATTACCGAGTCCATACAAAAATATGGAATATATCAGCCCTTACATTCTAAAACAAGTTAATACGCATCTTATACGCTTCACAAACACGTAAATTATTAATGATTTATTAAACGTTATAAAGTTATGTTGTTTTTGTTTTTTTAATCACGTTACGTACTGATTCTATTTTTTTTTAAAACTATTTAATGAAAAACGTTACAATCTGTCTCAAAGGACATTTATAACAGTGTTCAGAGATCACATTCACACTCTATGTACAATAAATAAAATAATTGTGGGTAAATGGTTGACTGTCGTGAATAATGAAGAGAAGAATAGTTGAGGTGATCAGTCAAATAAGGAGATTAATGATAATATATATTTTGACATTTGCCGACGTTTCGACCTGGGCGCTACTATTTATATGACCAAAAAAAGGGATAAAATAAAAAGATAATAAAATAATTTTTAATATATATAATTTTCCATAGGAATTTTTATTAGTTGGGCGCCTTTCATCTCTAAGGAGATAATTTAGAGAATATAAGTTACTTACCCATGATTTGGCCATGATAAATCATTTATTCATGCTAGCTCAGGTGAAAAGGGTTAGGTTGGATGTTTTTTTATAGAGCAGCAAAAAGGTTAACAAATCTATTTACAGAAAGAAATATTTACAGAATTAATACTATGTACAATGAAAAGAAATAAAATACACGTAAAAGAGGGAGTTCAAACATAATTACTATATACAATTAAAGATAAAAAGGAAGATATTTAAGATAATAAAAATAACAAAAAAAGATACTTATTCTATATACAATATTATGGCATGCCACATCCAAACATCTAGAAAAGATAGTCAAGATACAATAAGATGTAAGAGTACATGTACATGCTAAAATATCAATTTTGTCATCTCCTCAGGAAACAAAAGAGAGTAGAGTTTGTTTTGTTTCCAGTGCTTTCTTGATCTTGGTTACAAGCTCAAGCCTTCATCAGGGCTGTCTCCAAAAAGTGTTAATGGAGAATGCTCATTTGGATGTGCAGTAAAAAAAATATATTTATCGAGTTTGCCAACGTTTCATAAAACATAAATTTTTTTAATGCACTACCTGACTATTTTTCATCCCGTCTTTTTTATTTTCTATAATATATAATCAGTGACACTGAACTATATTAAAATTTATTGTTAATCTAGTCATAATATTTATCATCATGTTTACCTTCGCGCCACAGGTATGGAGAAATATTTATTCCAAAGGATCTTAAGTCAATGGTGGCAGCTATGTGTTGTTAATTATTGATGTAGGTATCTCAATTAAGGTTTCCGAACAAATTTCAAACGATTGGGCAAATTCTAAACAATTGCAGTAGATCGAATGCACAAAATTACCGTGGAACTACCAAAATTACCTAAAATTTGAAATGGATTTCGATGAGCAAAATAACTATTTTTTCGCTCAATTGACGCGTATTTCTATCCTCTAGAAAATGGTAATGCAGTTAAATCGAAATATAAAAGGATTTTATAATAATTCAGTGAAAACTGAAATTATTTGTTACGCAAATCCAGCTTCTTTTCAACACGTTTTTCATTATTTCAATTAGAATTATGAACTTAAAATTTATATTATCGCCTTCAAAATCTGGCGCTGGATAGCATAGACCCACCCGTATCTTTGAATGGGTATTGGTAGTTTTAGTCCAGAGAGGAACGTAAAAAATAGTATTACGTCCATTTTTTTTCACCATTTGGAACCACTTTGCGACGTTTCGAATCAAACACCTGGGTCATTATCAAGGCTAGAAATTAACAAATAGAAAATAATATCATGAAAAAGATGATCAGGAAAATATAAATATAATTATAAATATTATAGATGAAAAAATGAAGGAATGTGGGAAAATGGGCGTCGAGTTACGAGCAAAAAACCTATAATGATGACCAGGCATTAATTTCACAAGATGAAGGGGATATTAAGCTACCAATTCATAAAAATAATAGATCGCTATGAGCAAGCAGACCTCCAAATAAATTACAACAAAACCAAATATATGTACTCGGAGAAAGAAGTGAGCACCGACCCGACATTATGCAACCTAAGTAAAGTGGATCAATTTTGTTTTTTGGGATCTATAATTGAAAGGATTGATAGAACAGAGACATAAATAAAAAAAAGGATCACAAATGATAAAAAGCATTAGAAATGCCTAACTGTTTACTCTGGACAGCAATATTTTAATAAAAACAAAAAGCTAATACACAAAGCTTTCGTAGAAAACTTAATGCTATATGGTTCGGAGACATAAGCCCTCAGTATGACCAGGGAAAAGAAAAACCTTTCAGTTGAAATGGACTTTTAGAGGAGAGCTGATAGGATATCGAGGATCGAAATGGTAAGAAACGCCACTATAAGGGAGGGATTCGAAATAAAACAAATTTTTTTTTTTTCCTTCTGTCTTGATGATTCCCGAATAGCGAAACGAGTTATTGTTTTCATCACCTGTATTTGAGGCACAAGGCTGCGTAGATAAGTTTATCCAATTATAAACTTTTTACTTTCACTTACATATATATGAAAGTATTGCCATCGAAAAAAATTTCAATGAAAATACTTGTTTTCAGGTCTCCTGAGTCCAAATAACCAAGCCCCGCAAAATGGTCGATCCGTTTGTGTGTGTTTGTATGTTATCAGTCTAGTTCAAAAAGGAAAAGTCAAACAAAAGTGAAATTGCATATTTAAAGTTTTTATAAGCTTCAGATGTTACTGAAATATTTTCGTCAAAATCGGCAAACCGGAAGTGGTACTTTATATAATCGTTTTAACACATTTTTACGATTTTCCCAAAAACGGATCTAACGATTTTGATTGAACTCAGTATATCAGCGTATTAATAAGTTTTTAATATACTGTAGGTTTTATTCTCATTGATGGTTTTTTATCAGGGCTTAAATGGCTAATTTTCAATATTGGCTTCTTCTGAAGTACCTTTATTTTATTTTATTAGAAACAATTAACCATTTCACATTAATCTGTAATATAAAAAAAATATGAAAGAATCCGATACTTAATTAAAGGAAAAATATGAGATCGTAAAAGAGAATAGTCGTAAAGAACGAACCAAAAGGATACGAGCTTGCCCGAGCTCGCCCGAAAGATTACAACATGCTTCCATACGTAACATGAGCTTCATATAATACGGACTCTGACAATATTATATTCATACACATATGCGGCTTTCATAAATGCTATCGTTAGTATTATTTGATATTTAATTGTATAAAATGCAGCGATATAAAAATTAAAATTTGTATAAATATGGGTATTTAAACAAATAAAAATACCCACAATGAATTTTAAATAAATATAGCTTCAATAATTTTTAGTTTCACTTCCCCTTTGTCGGAAAATACTTTAATAATTACGGAAAATTACTGATAAGATGAGGGTGGTAAGTGAAAGTCGTGTGATGCGTGCACCAGAATTTTTCATATTGTAACAAGTTTATTAAATGAAAATAAAACCTACCACTTTGAAGAGCAACAAATATTTGGGCAATAAGTATTCATTCATAACTATGTACAAACAAAAGGAAAATAATATAAATAATTGAACAAAACATATTTACTATTGAATTGAATTTAGAATAATAATATATATATATATATATATATTTGTTTATTTAGAAATATTACATTCTGTCACATCAAGGACATTTATAATAGTGATCAGAGAAAGCACACTCACACTCTATTTACAATAAAAAAAAAAAAATGAATAATACAGAAACTTAATAATAATAAATACAATAAAATAAAATAAAAATAAATACAATAAAATAAATGTATATAAACAAAAGAACTAACCTAATCATACACCCTCGGGCTTGAGTGGAGGATCTGGCCATTGCCAAAACTCCAATAGATGCTTATTTACAACAGGTCTCTGGGCCACTGCCGCTTCAACCTTCGAGGAGGATTGTAAGGATGGGTGGTGCTGGATAGAGATTGTGCAAGGGGATTTGGATGATAGGTAAGGTTTTGGTGAAATTTGGAGAATTTTTCTGGAATAAGGTCTAGGACAAATGGGATATTAAGGTCATGGTGTAGGATTTTGTTATTTACATAGAACGGAGCATCAACTATTGTTCGAAGGACTTTAGATTGAAAGGATTGAATACATTTGATGTTAGAAGCTTTTGCTGTCCCCCACAGTTCAAGTCCGTATGTCCATATAGGTTTCAGTATTGTCTTGTAGATAAGTAATTTGTTTTCAATAGAAAGTTTGGATTTTCTGTTTAGTAGTCTGTATAGCTGGCCGTATCGTCGGTTGAGTTCTTGTCTTTTGAGTCTAGTATGTGGGTTCCACGTTAGTCTTCGGTCTAAATGAAAGCCAAGATATCGGACTGTGTCTGAGTAAGGAAGCTGGATGGAATTAAAGTGTACTGGTGGACAGGAACTGCGTCGGAGTGTAAAGGTAATATGTTGGCATTTAGATTCATTAACTTTAATGCGCCAGTTATTACACCAGTGCTCAATCAAGGTGAGGTGGTTTTGGAGATTTAAGGATGCTATGTTGGGATCAGAGTTGGATGATAAGATTGCGCTGTCGTCAGCGAATGTTGCAAGAAAAGTATCGGGATGAACAGGGATGTCAGCAGTAAAGAGGATGTAAAGCACGGGACCCAAGACGCTGCCTTGGGGAACACCGGCTTTAACGGAGTAGATATTGGAAAATTCTGTTCCACAACGAACTCGGAAGGAGCGGTCAGAGAGGTAGGATCGGAGGACTAGGTACAAGGACTGAGGTAAATGGATTTTAAGCTTGAAGAGCAGTCCGGAGTGCCATACCCGGTCAAATGCCTGTGCAATGTCCAGAAAGGCACCCGAACAGTATTCCTTGTTTTCTAGGGCTGAGGAAATATGATCAACAACTCGGAGTCCTTGTTGAACAGTAGAATGTTGGGAGCGAAAACCAAACTGATGGGAAGGAATATTTTGGGATTCTATAATGGGTAGGATTCGTTTCAAAAGGATCTTTTCAAAATTTTTTGAAAGGATTGGGAGTAGGCTAATTGGTCGATAGGATGTTGAGATATTGGGAGGTTTGCCTGGTTTTTGGAAAAGGATAATAGTGGAGTGTTTCCATAGCAGAGGAAAGTGGGTGGTGCGTAGGATACAGAATAATAATAATAAACATTTATAACCTAACATTTATTTCCTGTCTCTTGGTGTGGTTTTATCCTTTTATATTAATATTTCGAAAAATATCCTTAACTTTTATGTAATAAAAAAAAAATTGATTGTATTATTACTTCATAAACTTGTAAAAAAAGAAAAAAAAGAAAGTTATTCTTGCAAACAAGAAATTGATACTGAGTATTACAAATCAAGTTGAACTTTGTACAAGAAAACTTCCATGATTTAAGCTAACGAGAAAGGTATACTTTCCATTAAAAGCATCATTATTTGATGCCTAACAAATAATTTGCTTTCTAAAGATAACACCCGAGGCCAGAATTAAAATTATAATTAATTCTTCAGAAGGTATTTTTATTTGATAAAATTCTAAAGTAACTGTTAGCCAACTTAGAATTTCCGATAATGAATATCTAAGAATAGCCTACACGAGGCGGCGGAATCAACTTAGTTAATCTGATGAAATGTGTCAACTGCACCTAAAATGATCGTTTATCAAGTATGTCACTCGAGTAAAATATAATTTTACTGACTCTCGTATGTGGAACTAGACGCCTACAATCTGATGAAATTATATTGCTACATATGTACGAATTTGCAGTTATACCTAATGACGTTCCTGATTTATGACGTATCTCATACTTGATTTCGATTCAATATCGTTAGAGGCGTATCTATATCCATTGACGTCGGATGATAAAAATGGGCGAATGATAACTAGATACTGCCTTTCCATGTTATTGCGCATTTTAATCGCCTTGTGTGTAAAAAGTTCCAACCCGGTATATATCCGTCTCACCGTAGATCTGTATAATGACATATTGAAATTTTTTATTGTTATTTTTGGACTTTTCGGATTAAATGCACGTTTATATTTCGTCAAATTTCGGTTTTTACAGAATAAGGTTAATGTTAACACAAAATTTCTTTTATATTATTTATTTAGAATAGAAAAGAAACTTTATACTGGGACGAAGTTGCCTCAGCATAACAATGATGAACAAATAAAAAATACATATCTGGCCAAAGACTAACTTAATAAAATTATATCAATATATAAATTTAAATAATAAGTAATAAATAATAATGTGTAAACAATTAAAAAAAAAAGAAGAAGATAAGAAAATCTTTCAAGAATAGTTATAATTATAATGTGAGAAACAAAAACAAAATATATATAGAAAGAAAAATCAAAACCTCGAGAAAAGAAAAAATATTTTTTGTGTTAAAAACATCAACAATGAGCTAACTTAATAAAAACTATAATATATACTGTAATTAAAAAAATTATTTGCTAATACTAAAAAATAAAAATAAAATCATCTCAAGAATGGTTATAGTTCTAATGTGAGTAAAGGTAACAAAAAAGATGTATATATACAGAAAGCAAAAACAAAACCTGTCTAAACAAAAAAGTAACAAGTTTATTATATATACATAAATAGTGTTGCCCAAATAATGGATCAAGACGAGTCTTGGTCTTGCGTGTGTGGGGGGATCTTATCAAAATCCTTAAAGATCATAATATATGTTTGGGCATTAACTTTGAAAATATTCAAAAATTAAAAAATGAATTAAGTCAAGTTAGATATATATATACTTTGAGTACATAGGTCTTCAACCTTGGAGTACATAAGTATTTTCATGTATAGAGAAATGAAAATGGAAACGACAGCATAACTTCATTTCTGTAAGTAAACAAGTAAAAACATTTCTAAAATAAAATAAAATTTTGTCAAATGCTCTGGATTTATAGAGTATAGAGATAGATTGGTTAAGGAGTTTAATGCTGAACGTTTAAGAACTGAGTGCTGCCCGACACTGGTTATTAGTGATCAAGTAAACAAGAGATTCCAGATTAATTTCAAGAAATAAATTAAGAGGAAATAGACTTTAAAACAAGACCGGCCTGTAAAATAGTATAATATTTAAAGTATTCAAACGTGTTGAAATAACACCCTTTCATACCTAACTAATTTCTGAGTTGGCGAGAGAATTTAACGATATTTTGTATTGTTTCAGGAGATAAAGTCTTAAGTACCCGATCGTCCTTACAACATGTCAAAAACACAAAGCCCCTAATTATCAGGGTTGCCAACATATACCAACTTGTAATTTCCCTTTTAATTAAATCGGATATCCAATTTAGTCTTCATATGTTCAAATACCTCCAAGTAATTTGTACGCTCCAAAGTAACTAAATATACCCCTTCCATTTAAGCTAAAATGTTATGCCTGTGTAAGGCACTTCAATGCCAAGTACTTCAAGGATGGAAAAGTTTCCCCTTATACTATTTATAATTACACAACAATTTTTAGGTTGATTGAAGGAAGTTAATGGATTGCTCTACATATACATGGGCAGATATGAGATACTGGTCAGGACCGAGTTCGTTTTTAAGATTTTTATTGCCAAGGTTTCAAACCAAGCTTGTGGGTCATCAAATATTTGCATAATTTTACATTATTATTTTATTATTACAACTCATACATCACTACTTACCATTAATAACTACTATCCGTCATATAATATTATATATCTGATGTAATAAATTTTTCAGTCCTGATTTTTCACCCACAAGGATAAGTTGAAACATTGGCAATAAAATCTTAAAAACTGATTGCTTCCTGACTATCTATCACCCATATTTTTAGGATATATGTATAGTTCTTCTTATTTCTACTAATTCGAATTTTAAACTTAAACTAAGTGAAAAAAATTAATAAATATAAGTTATGCAATTTTTATGAATACGTTACATTTACTGGTTTTTTTTTATTATTAATAATGAACTTTTTGTTGAATTTTTGATGAATTTTTTTTAATCCATTATGAACAAAAAATAAAAACCACATCTGGCCAAAAATTACATTAATCAAAATTAAAGAATATATACAATATCTTCAGTGAAAGTATATAATAACAAATAAAAAATAACACCATATAAAAAACATTATTTAAATGAAAAGAAAAACAGTAATCAGGTAAAATAAAATACAAAATATTAGAAGCACTATGGGTTGAGCACTCAAAACAATTTCAAGAACCATTCACCTCAGTCAAAATTTGATTCATAATATGTATTTCATTGTACAACGTCATTTTGGGATGTGAGACGGAATTGGTGGAGATGATATTTGAATGAGGACAAGGAAAATGCATGGCGGATATCAGATGGCAAGGAATTCCAGAAGGCAGTGGATTTTGTTGTTTCCGACATAATTCACATAAATTTATCAAACTAGAGTAATTGTGTTTTCTAAAAAGCTAATCATAGTTAATAACTTGACCTGTAGAAAGAAAAAACATATATACATCATCGGAAAGGTATAATCTAGTAGAGTTTGCAAATATCGTTCGTTTGGAACGAGAGTCCCACAATACAAAAATTTTAATTTTTTTTTCTTGCTATTCCTCTATTCGCATGTCTTTCTTTCTGGGAAAAATTTAACCTTTTTAATTCCAATATTTAAACTAAAAAATTCATTTGAGTTTCTTATAAACAATTGTAGGGATTGAATTCCATCATTTTTAATTAAATGATTTTTAACTATTAATTTTAATCTATACATTTCAAGACTTCTTCTTGTAATTTTAACCTTTATACTTGCATAATTACCTGTCAACTCTGATTGTAACCAATACTTATCATATTTTAAACTTGATTATTTTTGACAACTCTCCTTCTTTTAATCTTAAACTTTTTAAATCTGTATTGTTTTTGTTGAATTTTCTGCTTGTAGTCTTTAATATTTAATTTTAAACAGAAATTTTTAACATTTCGTCTTGTAATTTTATCTTTGAATCTTCACCTGTTAACTCTAACTACTGTAATTTTTAACAATTAATTTTACCAGTTTTTTTTTTTTTTTAACTTTTATTCTTTCAATACTCAGCTTTTAATTTTAATTGTTTTTTCAACTTTCTTTCTTTAAATTCTAAACTTTTAAGTTAATTTGTTTCCTTTTTTTATATATATATATTTTTTTATTTTCCTTCAAGCTATGGGGCTCCACTAAACCATCGAATTCCTCTCGTATCCAATGATTACAATCCAAAATCCTTCGTAAAATCCTCAATGCGCCCTACTTTGTTACAAATAAAACCATCCATAATGACCTTAATGTATTTTATGTTTCAGATTTGGTCCAATCCAGATACCTATCCTTCCATAAAAAACTTCAAAATCATCCTAACCCTCTCGTTTCTAACCTTGCTTCCTCTTCAATTGCTGATAACCCTCCGAGGCGTCTGAAAGGAAGGTGGCCCCGTGATCTCCTAATGAAGACATATCATTAGAGTGCTACCATTGGGTAGTTACTCAACAAATCATATGTTTTCTCTCCAAAGAAGGAATCTTAAAAAATATCTGAACCTCTCACACAATCCAATTCTTAATATTTATAACCAAAACATATAACAATATATAATTTTAATTAACAGCGTTGATGACCAACAGGTTCTACGCCTTTTCTACACAACCAACCAACCAACTCAACAAGTGTTTTCACGTCATTATATCCATACGATCAAATTTACTAAATCTACTTCTTTAATACAGTTGTAAATATCATTAAGAAATAATTTTAAAAAAATATCTTTTCCTTATTTATTTCTAACATGTAATTTTAAATTGTAGTCATTAACTTTTCTTCTTTTAATTTTAAAGGAGATTTTTAAACAGTAGATGCTAAATAGTATTCTTGTACTTTTTAACTTCTAATTTCACCAATTTTTGTTAATCTCACTTCATATAATCTTCAACCTTTAGTATTAATTACATGTTTATTTTTAAGTTTTATTAATCTACTTGTGTATTTATTAAGCTGTAACTAATTATTAACTGTAAACTATTGATAAACTCTATTTGTCATCTGCAGTTTTGTAATTTGACTAATACATTTGTTGATTAAGTGGTTGTAAAGCCCAGAACATTTTGTAAATAAAAAAAATGATTCATAAATGAAGATTAATAATAATAATAACCTTTATTTGTGCATACAATGCAAAAACAATGGATAAAAGTATACAAAATCTCTTACATGCACAAAATCAACTTAGTTGAGGTTTTGAGTTCGATTTTTTTTTTTTTTTTTATACTTGACTTTTTACTTCTTTCTTGTAACCACACTAGGTAATGCACCTGTCCCATCCTTTTCCATTCTTTCCTCTCTAATGCTACTCTCTTCCAGGCTGCTCCCCCGCAGGTCTTCATCATCTCCTTGTCCCAGTCTGTTGGCGGGCGTCCTCTCTTCCTCAGGAGCTCTCTTGGATACCAATCCATAAACTGTCTGGTCCATGTTAATTCATTCCTCCTGATTACATGTCCGGTCCAGGTCCACTTCCTGATGAGCACTTTTTCCACAATATCTGGAAGGTCAGTCTTAGATCTAATCCATCTGTTTGTTTTTCTATCCCTTCGAGTTATCCCCAGAAGATATCGCTCCATTCCTCTGACGGTTATCTTCAATTTGTGGCAAGTCTTCTGGTCAATTGCCCACCATTTGGTTTCACAACCATATGTCATGACAGGAAGTACTGTGCTCATCCAAAGTTTTCTCTTGACCACTGAGCTCACCGAGGATCTATATATATCCTTAAATTTGAAGAGTGCGCGCCATCCCTGGGTACATCGCCTGATTATTTCTTCATTTTGTCCTTTAATTGAGATAACGTACCCAAGATATAGAAATGTATCTACTTTCTCTATATGGTGTTCGCCTATTTTTATATCTCCCTCAACGTTCACTGATATATAATTGCGTTTTTTATAATTTATTTTCAGTCCTATGTTTTCTCCAGCCTTTATTAATTGGTTTGCCATCGTTAGGATTTCTTCTATATTTTTACCTATTAGGACTTGATCATCAGCAAACTCTAAATGGTTCAGCCACTCTCCAAAAATTTTCATTTCTTTGTTCTGCCAATTCATAGTTTGCATCAAATCATGGAGAACTGATATAAATATTTTAGGAGAAAAGATATCACTTTGTCGTACACCTTTTCTAATTTTTATTTTTACTGTTGTATTTTCTGATTTATATTCTGCATTGGATCTCGAATACATATCTTCCAGTATCATGCATATTCTTGAACTAATGTTTCTCTTTTTCAACATATTTATGATCGGTTTTTAGGGAGTCAAATGCTTTTTCGTAATCCAGAAAAAGGAGGCTCACTGACAGATTATAGTCATTAGCTTTCTTAATTAACTCTTTAATCACAAATATGTGGTCTACAGTAGAGTAATTCTTCCTAAACCCGGCTTGTTGTTTTTCTAATTCTATATCCAATTTGTCTTCTATTCTTCTAAGTAGGATTTTAGAAAATATTTTATATAAAACTGAGAGTAGGCTTAATGGGCGATAATTATTTAAATCTCTCTTACCTCTTTTATTTGGCAGAATTATGAGTTTTGCAGTTTCCCATTCTTCAGGAAAGCTTGCATTCTTAGGGCAAGAAGATCAGGAAATGAAGATTAACATTATTTAAAAAACAAAAATGTTAAACATTACTGATTAAGGAAATGCTCGACATGGCATTTCAAAGTGAGTAAGGGGCAGGATTAAACCTAAATATATAAACATAGGACGCTTTACCTGTAAAATTCCACTCTCCTTTCGAGCCAGCGATATGTTGCTTTTAAGGAAATTAAAATAACAAGAACGAAATATGTGTTTTTAATATTAAAGATTTATGAATAAAGGAGGAGGAACTCTCTCCTCTGATTCTGGAATGTGTGTGAGAATGTACATTACGAATGAAGAAAGAAACATGCAGAAATGCCGATATTGAATTGTGGTTGCTTTTGAATTCAACGTACTTCATTTATGATTTAAGAATGAAAGGAAAATCATATACCAAACTAACAAGGTTACTGTAGTAGATTGGCCCCAGGATTTACTCCTTTAGTGACATTGTGTGAGGGAATGAGAAGGAATATGTAGGAATGTGAGTTTGCACTACGCATTGTACTCAATTATGCGGTGGACACTTTTAATTTATTTATTTTTATTTACAAATGTATTAGAAATAAAATGCATTTAGTAAACGTGAACACTAGTGTTGCCCAAATGCGAGACCGATACGAGTCTTGGTCTTGCAAACTCAGTGTTGGTCATGGTCTTGGTCTTGCGTAACAGTCTCGCAACAGTCTTAAAGTTACTTATTAAACTTATTACTATAGAGATATTAGAATAGAATAGAAAATAGAACTTTATTCTGGGACTAAGTCCCCTTAGAATAACTAATATCGAATAACGTATAAATATAATAATAGTAATAAAATAAAATATTACTGTAATTTTTTTAGATAGGAGAAACTTAACTAAGCCCGAATGAAAAATTAGAAGAGTTAAATGCAAAAGTATATTGGTTATACCAATCATCAACATATACTAACTAAGATTGTCGAGTATTAGTAACTAATTTGCCTTAATTTTTAATTAAAAAATCCTTTTTTTTTAGCAGTCTTGGTCTTGGTCTTGAAACAGTTAGGCGGCCTTGGTCTTAGCCTTGCAAAGAGCAAGACCAAGGCCGATTTTGGGCACAATAATGTAATAACATGAAACCACTTGTTGACATACTACCCACTGGCAGCACTCTAAAAATATATTTACAATAGGAGATCTCGAGGCCATCCTTCCTTTCAGACGCCTCGGAGGCTTGTCAGGGATCTAAGAGGAAGGAAGATTAGAAACAAGAGGGTTCGGATGGTTCTGAACTTTTTTATGGAAGGGTAGGTGTCTGGATTGGGGCAGATCTGAAATTTAAGGAACATTAAGGTCGTTATGGATGATTTTATTTGTGACAAAGCATTGGAGAAGGATTTTGGATTGTAAGGATTGGATACGAGTGGAATTCGATGGCTTAGTGGAGCTCCAAAGCACACCTCCGGAAGTACAAAGATGTCTTATTGTAGTCATGTTTATGAGTCTTTTTAAACAAATATTAAAAATGAAATAATATTTATTTATATTTATTATTATATGTAATAATCTAACACTGCACTCTGAGAAATTCTAGTATGTGTTAATGGTTATCCTGTTATTTAAGCTTTGATGAACCTACAATGCATAACCAAATAGGAAATCCTAACATTGCTCATCATGATGATAAGTTGAGCACTTTGATTTTAACTCGATGCCACAACCTCTGTAATGCATGTGGATTATTCTTTAGTGGAATAGTAATTGAAATTTCTTCTATTCATTATTCCTAGAATTGGTGTGTATGGTCTATGTGGTATTAAATAATGGATATTTAATGGAGGACTCAATAAGACTTGAAAACGGCCCTAGTGATGGTTGAAAGGTCGTAATAAAATAGATAATAAATAAAATGTTGGTGAATAATGGTCTAATTTATATAACAAATAAAAAGTAATTGAAATGATTTCGAAATAAACTCGCTACTTTGCCATCAATGTGTTAATGGATTGGAAACACTTCATAAAATTAGAAATATCAGTTGAAAACTGAATGATTATATATAAGAAATGTATAGCTATAAAATTGTTTTTCTGGAAAACTGAAAAAGACCTAATTTAGATCATCCAGCCAACTGAATCAATATTTCCTTCTTTCTATCCTGAAGAAGAAATATTTTTAGGATTATATTCGTAGATATATACATTTCACCTAAACTATGCACCCTAAAAGCAACCTATTTACCTAATACATTACTATAAATGAAACTGAGAACTAATAAATGAAAGAAGAAGTAAATGGAGAAAACTATTCAAAGGTTTCATTTAATTTCTCCAGTTTTGATTTTTTTACGGAGGTATGACTTAGGCCATTTCGTGTATTTTATAGTAGCCTAAATCACTTTTATGAGTTTTGTGTGGATAAGTAGAGTCATGTTGAAGTAATCATAATTTTTATGGTAAAAACCAGTTAAGCTCTAAGAACATAACCTCTATTTAAAGATAAAAACAATTTATAAAAAAATCAGGTCTTACCATAGAGATTAAGAAACATTCATTTATCTGTAAATGCACAGAAAACATGAACATACACCTTAGACTTTTAACAACGCTCATTATAATGACTATAGACTATAGTCATGGTTTGGAAAGTCTGTAAACGAGGTTAAAAAAGAATTTATTTTATAGTAAGCAATACTAAGCACCTACAATAAGAACAATAAACTTATTTATTTTTATATATTAGTTAATACAATTATGCAATGCCGGCCTAAGACATTTGGCAACCCCGGACAATGACATAATCTCTCGCCCTCCCCAAACAAAATTAAAACTATTTGTTAAACTGTTTTATATTAAGATATATTTGAATATTATTTCATTCGATATTTTTCTAATTCGTTTGCTTTATAAATAGGCTAAAATTAATCACTCTTATACACTTAGTAATTTTTATTCAGAAAAATTGGTGAGCGGATTCTTTCAGTTTGGTTAATGCGACATCGACCTTGGGGGGGGGGAGGGTGTGTTTCTTCCCAAATAATTATCGTATTTATATATTAAAAAAAAAGGTTTCGGGCAGAAGCTTCCCCCAAAATTAAATCTTGTTACTAAGTTGTCAGTAAGAAAAAAAAATTAAATAGAATGTTTAGGGAAAGAAAATATACTACTACTTTAACTAAAAGGTTAACAAATAAATTTTAATTTTAATTTATATAGTTTTAAAAGAAATATATAAATTAATTGTTTGGAGCTATGAAGGGACTTGGATCCAAAATTCCATTAAGTTCCGATATAAATTAAATTCCTATTGGAATTGACTGTTACATCGGGACTCCTTGCTGAACACACCTCCCTGAAGAAGACCTGCAAAGCCGGGTCGAAACGTTGGTTTGAAATGAAATAGTTTTTCACAATTTAGTCTATTTATGACCGCCACACCAGACCATCTCCTAAATCTAAAATACACAACGGTCAACTAATAAGTATCCGAAATAAATTTGAATTCGTTATTAAATATATAAATTAATAATTTGGAGTTATGAAGGGACAAGAATCCCAAATTCGATAAAATTCGTTATTACATTGAGTATTGGCATTGATCCGCTAGAGGAACTATGGAGAAGCGTACCCACCATTGTTTGAAAGGATCCCGTTCCTCCCCACCATATTTTGGATATTTTGTACGTTTATGGTCCAGTAAAAGCGTAAAATAACATCAAATGTTATATGATTGTATTCAGTAGCGGAAGCCAACAGCCCCTAAAACAAAAAATTAAATCCAGAATCCACTAATGAATACAATCATGCAACATTTTAAGTTATTTTACGCTTATATTAAACAGACCGTAAGCATACAGACCATATGGTAGGGAGAAACGGACCCTTTCTATCAATCGAGTGTGCGATTCTCCACTGTCCCAATTGCGGATCGATGCCAGATGTCAATGATATAACGAACTTAATGGAATTTGGAATCCAAGTTTTTCATAGATCCAGATAATTAATTTATATATATATTTTTTAAAATATACAAATATCAGAATTTAAATTTCATACTTAATCTTTTAGTTAATGAAATAGACAATTTTCTATCTACAAACATTTTATTTATATTTTTTTTAGTTAGGATTGTACAATTTAATCCTTAACTGGTGTCTGTGATAAAGATGGAAGGGAGGGAAACCTTTGGCCGCTTACCTGTAGTCGGTTAATCCAGAGATCGGTTAATTAACCACGAGCCCTTTATCAATAAGATCACGCCAGCCTCAGAGATTTCACTGCCCAGTACAGCGGAATCAGGAATCACCCAACGATAATATTGAAGCGTTATAATTAGCCAATAAAATAAATGTTCCATTAAACTAATGTAAGATTTTTTGTAATAATTAATAATTTAGTTCCAACCACCCAGCAGGGGTGCCCAGAAGGAGGTTTCATGGCGTCAAGGTGCGCCATCAAATTTTTTGAGGGGGGCATACTTTGATGGGTTTTTGAACTTTTGAGGGGGGAAAATTTCGACGGTGTTATGAATTTTCGGACTAAGATTGAAGGAGAAAACATGGAACAGGCCGCTAGAAGTGTAATTGTATATTATCTATGATTTTTCTAATTCTACCTTAGCTTGCTCTGTTTTTAAGAAAAAGTGAGCAATAAAATTTCTTGGGAGGAGGGGAGGGGGGGAGGTTCTTGCGCCATGGGCCATAGGGGGGATGGGCACCCCTCCCACCCAGAGTTCTATAATTTTCAATTTAAAACACAGAATGTCTCAAAATGTTTACAGAGGAGTGTACAGGGTAATTAGTCCAATACATTTTCTGGATAAAGTGAAAATTCGAAAACATATACATAGGCGCTGGTACATCGTAAATATTGGATGGAGGGGGCGAAGATTAGTCTCACAGATAAAAAAGTTCAATGCATAGGAGAGGGATGTGGGGCAGGACGCTATAGATAAATGGGTTACTAATGATCAGTTTATTACCTATCTTGTAATATAGTATAGTAAATTGGATTAAAGAGACTGATGAATTGTTTCAATTTTGAAGTCCCCTAGATCCCCTATGCTGGTGTTTAATTCAGTTGGTGTTTAACGACGGCAATATCCTAGGTTATAGACCTCTAGCAAAATAATGAAAGGTTCTACCGCAATTTTAATCTTACTAGTTTAATCTGTTTTTGAATCCATTTATGAGTTTTTGCGGATGTATAATTTAAAAACGAATGGACTTACCTCAGTAAATTTTCATATTTTTTAAGTTAAATTTCGAATTTCAAGAAAATCTGAGATGGTGAGGTTCAGGCCTTGTGTTAACCTGTCTTTTTGGGCATGGAATATTTTTGGAATATGGAATACATGGAATATGTTAAATGACATGGAATATTTGGAATACGAATATTTAAACTTGGTATACAAGGTATATGTAATTTTATATTTTGTTCACACTAATACAAACAGCATTTCAACAGTTTTTCATTGGTTTATTTTAATTTCCTACCTATACTAGGTAAGGGAAGGTCAAATTTCCGATATGCGTTTTTCGATGGAATTATTCGTTTCAGAGCTCCCTGAGTCTGTCTATGCCAAGATTTTCCCGATAACTAGAGAACCGATTTTGTTGATTTTTTATTTTCTTATTTTGCAGGGTTTTGACTACTAATGCCTGTGACACAAACTGGAAGCTCCTTGAGCAATAGCGGCTGCGCAATAAGTGAAAAACATATTTTTCTATAGACTGTAGCGCAAAAACAGTTCTAACAGTTTTGATGAAACTTTCCAATAATTGTCCTATCAGTTTTCGTACATGTACTAAATTCCTGAAATAAATTCAGGAAAAAGTTACAAAGAAAATAAAAAAGTTTTGGGAAATTTATAATATAACTTTTGAAAGTTAATTAAATTACCAACAGAACATAAAAAAAATATCGAAATCGAACCAGCATTAGCAATGATACAGCGCATTCTATTTTATACACACGTTTTAATTTATTACTTTCCAACATATACTAGGTAAGGAAAGTATTGCGATCGGATCAAATTTCCGATATGCGGTATTCAACGGTAATCATACGTTTAGTGCCCCATGATTTCGCATTTTTAGCCATTTGTCGTATTTATTTTTGTAGTTTCCGTGTCTTCATTTAACAGGAACGAATCATAAATAACAAAAAAAAAAAGCATATTTTGTCAATACACATTATGAATTATCAATTTCCACTTTGTGGAGTAATAATAGGATGGAGACTTTGACAGGAAGCATTATTCTATTCTGACCGGTTAATCAACATTTTAAGAATTGATGTCCCACCTTGCAGATAATGCGCGGCCTATACTTAGGCTAATATCGATGTTTACCGGCTCTTATCAATTGTGTCTAATGAAAAGGTTTATTTTTCAAAATTAAAAGACAAAGTTTCATAAACAAACTTATATGTATGCCACTTTTATATTAGTTTGTTAACTAATTAATTCGTTTGTACATTTTTAATTTTACTAATCACAACTTTTAAATTTATAAATTGTTGTCTTGTTTTATGTATTTTTATAAGTGTCATCCGTGTATGAACATTTTATTTTCACTTCTGTAACCAATACATGTTTTATTTAAAATTATCTCTTCGCATAGTTTCTTTTATTCACTTGTTTATCTTCAAGTTAATAAATATTATAAGGCTATAAGTGGCCTCTCACAGCCTTCACTGGCTTCTAATACCAGTGACGTGGAGATGCACTGGGATCTCCTGTAGTCCTTCCTTTGGCTTCCAAATGTAAACTACAAAGCTTGCCTGCTCGGATTTCTCTGGACGAATGCAAAAATTTTACATAGATATGACCATTCTATAGTTGTATTCAACATCAACCTATTATTTATATATATATATATATATATATATATATATATATATATATATATATATATAATATATATATATATATATATATATATATATATATATGTATGTATATGTATATGTATATGTATATATGTATATGTATATTTTTTCTCAGCATTTATTTGTATTTGTTTCCCTTTTGTATTTACACAGGGTGTTTCAGGGTTAAGTGACCAAACTGCAAAAATGAACTAAGGACCTAAAAACTAGAAAAAAAAAATCTCTGAAGGTATTTCCGCAAACGCTTTGTTTAGGAGATATTCACACCTAATGATTTTCGTTGTTAAGAATTATTTACTGTATATTAGGTAAATAAAAACTTATTTATTTATTCCAACTACTTTAATAATTGAACCTAAACCTTAAATTCATATTAAATGTTGTTCAAACTGATTTCCTTGAGCATTGAGACAGGCTCGCTTTCTTTCTTCGACATCTTTCTTCAACAGCAGCAGTGGCAGAACGGCACTGGATATGTGTTATTGTTTTACAAGATTCAATTATCCTTCTTCGTAAGGAATTAAGGTAATTGACCGCAATTGCTCAATCCCATATACCATATCCCAATCAATAGATTGGTCGTGCACGGCTAGTGGCTTGGCCTGCACGCTCTCCGGACCTGACACCACTGGATTATTTTGTTTGGGGTGACATTAAACAAAAAGTCTATGCAAGTCCGGTCAATGACTTTAATTCCTCACGAAGAAGGATAATTGAAACTTGTGATACAATAACACATATCCAATGCCGTTCTGCCAATGCTGCTGTTGAAAATAGATGCCGAAAAAAATAATATAGATATTTTACTGTTAAAATAATGTTTTTATTAAATTTAAAATCTCTGAGATGTTTCCAATTTTAGAGAGCTGAAATGTATTTTTTTTAAAAAGAAACAGTTTGAATGAGTAAAAAATGCTATAGAAAAAAATGTAGAACATGAAGTTTATAAGAGTATATTCGTACGCTCATTATTTGACACTTAGAAACCACTTACGAGCATGAAGTGTGTCTATACTGTGACGTAATAGATTACTCTTAGGCACAACATTTTAAGGGTTAATAAAAGTTATAACAGAGTTTGAAAACCTCATTTGATTATGATTTTTTGATGTTCATCCATGATCTCAGCGCTGATTTAAAGAACTTGCCTACTGTTACATTGATGAGCTCAGGAACGATCCAATGGATTTCCGGTTATCATCAGTGATCTCAACGCCAAGTTCAAGAAACTTATTTAAAGACCAATGATGTTATGGGATTCGTTGATGTTAAAAAATCTTTTGGTTCAAAAATGTTCATATTGCGGCTTAGTGAGAGGCGCTGGGATCTCTTAAAGTCCTGTATTTCCTTCCTCGAGTAGGAAAAAAGGTTTGGGTTGGAGTTTTCCTGAGTGAATGAATTTTGTAATATATACATTTACTTTTAGTATTATTATTTTGCTGTTCAATTTATTTTTATTTATTGTACATTATTAGTAGTGTTCTTTAATTTGACGGAATGTAATATTTTTCAATAAATAATGAAAAGTAAAAAAATGTTTTTATAAAGCTTCACGAGTATACGATAAATGATTCTGTCATATATTTTTTTTACCCACTTTTTAATAAAAATGTGACCGGTAGAGGCAGTATTTCGTGAATAAGCCATTGTGAAACAGCCTTTGGAATGTTATTTTGATAGTAATTAAAAGAAATTGAATTCCTAAGAATAATGAACAGATTTTACGAACCCTCCCCCCACAATGCTATTTTTAGATGGGCATTCAAAAGGAGCCTATATTAAGAAGTTAAGAATGGGGTGAATTTTTAATAATTGAGTTAATTTTCCGGTTATTAATTATGTAAGCTGTATTAAAACCAGTCTTAATTAAGTATTTCCGATATTATAACATTTAACTACCCCAGTTTCCTTCCCTTTTCGCCACAACTGGAGACTTTATGTTTATCTTTTTAAACATTTCTTTATCGCGTAATACAACACTTTCTCGCAATTAAGGACATTAGTAACAATAATAAAGTCGTCCATTCTCACTTTTTGTTCAATTAATATAAATAAAACAATAGCAAAATAATAGTACAAAAAAATAAATAAATATTTATAAACTTAAACTAATCACAATAACAACTTAAATACAAGCATACTTATATATCGGGTTGGCAAATAAGTCCTTTCGGTTTTTTACGGTGAAATAAAACTCAATATATTATAGACATAAAATTTATTTTAATCGACAATTTGTTGACCATTATGTAATATGACTTTTTCCCATCTTTCCAATAACTGCATACTGCCATATTCATAAAATGGCTGGAGTTCATTGTTAAAAGCATCAGCTTTTAACATCATGGATCACCAAGTGGTTTTTGATGTCATCTTCCTTTTGGAATTTCTTTCCATTCATGGAGTTCTGCAGAGACCGGAATAAGTGGGAGTCACTTGGAGCTAGATAGGATGAATAGGAAGGGTGGGGCAAAAGGTCCCATACAAGGCTCAATAATTTATTGCGGGTGACCAATGAGGTGTGGGGCCTGGCATTGTCTTGGTGGAACACAACACCCTTTCAATCATTCATAACTCTTCAGGATGTTCTTTAAATCACTGGCGGATCCAGGATTTAATTTTGGGGGGGCTTCAGCCCGCAAGCTATTTTTTCCTTATATAGAACGATAATTACATTGGAAAAACAGAAAGATACTAACTACCTATATGTAGTGTTAAAGTGATTCTTGAAGCCCAATTAAATGTAATTAAACGAGCAAAAATACTTTAAGACGTAATTTTTTTATATTTTTTACCATAAAACATGGTTATATTTTATCATTTTGAGGGGGGGAGGGCTTCAGTCCGAAAGCCCCCTCCGTAAATCCGCCAGTGCTCCAAATTAGATGTTACTGTATCCGTTGGAAAGCTGAATTATTGCCTTATGAATGGTTTATTGATTTAATGCAGACATAAGCAATAAATTCCTTATAGGTTTTTATTTTTTATTTCCTTTGTAGTTTGTTTACGAAGGTCATGTTGATGTCATTTTGTGTAGTTTATGTGGCCATAAATTCCTGCTAAATTTATTGTAGATAGCTAATGTCGTAGTATCTATAATATACGGGGGGCTTTGGGTTCAGCACTCTGTGGAAGTACTGTTTCAAGGCCAACGATTGCGCAAGGAGATGGATGGACCGATATCACGCTCAACCGCCTGCTTTCCCCCGTTATTCAATTATTTAGTTAAGATTACTCACTCTATAGAGCCTGGGTATACCCCAGGAGTATCTCTCGACCCCAGGGTCGATCCACGGCTGGTGTAACAGAATAATTAATTACCGACTGCAGCCGGATTCGAATCCGTAAATCGGGACACAGAAATACAGTTACTCCCTGACATACCCCGCACTGATTTTTAATGCTCATACTTTCCACCAAAATAACATACAATGGAATTTAAATAATAATTAACCTCACTACCTTGGATTATGTCATATTCTAATAACATTTCGAATAGAAAACTTGACATATAAAACCTACAAATATAATTGGGTCAAATACATTAATTTAATGTTTATATCACTATTAATTGTTATCTTAGTAAATTGAACTTATTACATATTACATTTATACGTGAGTGAAAGTAAAAATATTTAAAAATCTCGATATCTCTACTAATAGTGCTTCGATTTCGATCAAATTTCTTTTGTTTTTTAGACAATTTAAATACCTTTGAAACATCTTATTACAATATCCCCAAAAAAGTATATAATTTTTGAGTTATTCGGAATTTAATTTTACCATCCCTCGTAACTTTTTTTCCAGCTGCTTTTCGTTGAAGTATGTTTTATAGATAAATTTAAAGGGTATTTAAGGCTAAAATGACTTTAGCTAAGTTTCATTGAAATCGGTACATTCGTTTAGGCGCTACAGTCTGTAGGAACGCAGGTTTTTCTGCATTGTTTTTTTCTCCTTTATTAACTTACCAAATTCTTTCAAAAGTTATATGTAGCATTTTTTTATAACCCTGAATAATGCGAAATGATTAACTTTTTAAAATAAACCATATTAAAGGTACTTTAGAGGAAGACATATATGAACATTGGTCATTTAAGCCCCGTAAAGTGACATCAACGGGGATAAGACTTAAATGATTTTAAAGGCCACTTAATTATGCAATGATACACCGAGTTTAATCAAAATAGTTAGAGCCGTTTTTGAGAAAATTGTAAAAATCTGTTTCAGCGTTCATATAAAGTGGCACTTCCGGTTAGCAGATTTTAATATAAAAAGTTGCTGTCATATACAAACCTTAAATACTTAATATCATTTTCGTACTACTTTTCATTTATAAGCTAGACTGTTAACACACACACACAGACACAGACCATTTTGCGACACTTGGTTATTTGGACTCATGGGACCTCAAAATATGTATTTCCGTTGAAAACTGAGATTCAAAAATTTTCACGATCGCAATAATTACCCTTACTATATATTACATATATACGTAAGAGAAAGTAAAAAACAACAACAATAATTTAACAAAAACCTAAATTTATTTATTTTTTTCTTTTTACCAACTCGTTGGACTTCCTAAGCATTGGATCCTCGGCTAATAAATAGATACTGAATAGCAATATACATGCACAGAATCGTTTTATTTGTTTCTTATTAGGAAGAGGTATTAACGTTTCACAATGGAAGCCTTCGATAATAGCGGCATTGAAACGTTGACGTCAGTACTGAACGGGTGCAACCTACCAACGCATTCTCAATAGAATTCATATCCATGGAATTTGTTCCGTCCCATTCTCTTGCTCTTATCAACAGCTTGAAAACATTCCATTATCGTGATCGGTGGAGGCCACACTTCCACAGAATTACTTGCGTAATTAATTACTTAATTAATTAATTACTTAGATTGAGAATGTGCGATTGGCTGGGTTAAATAGCCGGATTATATAATTGGCTGAGTATTTATCTCGGCATTTAAGAGATCTAAAAATGGCCCTTGACTATTTTTAAAGCTGTGCTAAAAAGAATTATAATAAATTTTCCCATAACTAAGAAGGATAAAGCACAGAGTCATATCTCATTCCATTGGACCCTAGGAAAGAAATGAAATAAAACACGCTCAAACTTAAATATGCATGATTCTTCCACTAAACATTTTCTTTTCTTTTTTTTTTTAGTTGTTTAAAGAGTCCACATGGAAGACCAAAAAGCAGATGGATAGATAGAATCAACAAAGATGCAATTGACTTGCGTGCAGATAAATGGAAAGAAATTAAAAAGATGGAGCATACTTTTTAAAGCGGTATAATATCTACAAGGTCTACAAAACATACCTATTCATATATATAAATATATATATATATATATATATATATATATATATATATATATATACATATATACATATATATACATATATACATATTTATGTTTATGTGTGTGTGTGCTTGTCAAATAAAATTTTCCAAATATTAGGTAAGCCAGCCGGTTTTTATTTAGTTCGTGGTACTGACCCGTTCTTATCAAACTATTAACATCCGCCTAAAACTTTGTGGATATCTTCATCTCATCCTAACCTAAAACTTTTTTATTTGAGAAAATTCTCATAATTGGGGTGTTTTCAATCTGAAGATCGGCAAACTTTGTCTATTTAATTAGCTGCTAAAAACTCATGATCACCCATTTGCTTTCCTCTTGAGGTGTGGACTTGATGATTTGATCCCAAAATCGAGAAAAAGGGTGACCTACAAAAATATCGGACGATTTATCGTGATCTCCACCGCTACATGTCAAAATGACGAGGTTATATAGGTCGAGCGGCCCCATATTTATGTAGGCCACCTTTTTTTTTTTTTTATTTTGTAATGAAATTTTCTTATTAGTGGAAAACTAATGGTTATTTTTAAGTCTTTAGGATCTAATTAAATTATATAATTTAATGAAAAAACACCCCATTTCTGAGAATTTTTGTAGATATTAAAAATATTTGTAGGTAACGGCAAGAAGAAGCTAATCACGAAATTTTATGCGGATGTAAATAATTTGATAAAAATTGGTCTGTATTACGGAATAATTTTTTCACATACAAATCTTTTATTTAACATTAAAAATAACTCCGAGTTTAAAATTAAAAAAAACAAAAAACAATATAATCTTATCCAGGCCATATATATAAGTGTATATATATATATAAGCTATGGAATAGTGATGGTACGTCTTTAATGGTCTCTTCAGATAGTTCTCAAATGCAATATTTCCATTTAAAAAATATGTAAATTAAACCTTTTAAAATTTACTGATTTTCTATCAAAAATTTTATTTTTTTACTTTGATATGTACCTGGCTAAGAATCCGCCTTCCACCAGAATATCATAGAAATTAAATTGATTGATCATAATAAGCATATTGAAATTTAATTTGGAAATTAGAGTAGTAAGTGTCATGGCCGAAACTGAGGTTCTATATTCGTATCGTTCCGTCTTTGCTAGTTTGTTATGTGCTTATTATCTCAAATCCTGTTCTCAGACTTTGTAAACAGTGAGTCTATAAACAATTTAACATTTTTACATTACAATCAGTGAGGTGAGTGACTTTTATTAACAATTAGCAACATTAAATTGGTACTCGATTGCTAGAGACAGTTTACGTGGCAGATAATTCCCCTCAGCGGGTCTTATCTTTCAAATTCAAGGTCACGGCGCTTTATTTTACGTTCAGAATATCTTGAGTTCGTACCTAAGACAGTATATATTTTTTTTTTCTCTGTTTTTATTTCTTAATTGATTATTTTATTTTAATATTTTTTTTTTCTACTGAGACTCTATTTTATTTATTTATAAAAATGTTTTTTTTAATATTTGTATATATATTTGTAAATAGATTAGTTATTAAGTATTTGTTTTGTAAATTTTCTTATTAGTGATACTTTTTTTTTTCTCTCTTCTTTTTGTATATATTATTATTTAGAGGTATGGATTCTGATAAGAACATTTCTTTTGACGAATCAGATGAAGAGACTCCTTTCTCCGAAATCAGTGAGACTGATTCTCAATATTTAACAAGGCGAACTCTCCAAAAGCGCCATAGAAACTCTGCCCCCGGTTCGGCGGGCAACTCACCTAATAAAAAAAAAAACAAATCCGCTAAAACAAAGCAAGCTCTCAAAGTAAATAAACAATCAAAAACTAGTAATAATTCAGCTATGAAACCTGACACTAAACCATCAACTAACACATCCAGTAACAATTCTGTTACAGCCAATAATAAAATTAACGAAATCACTGAACCTAGAACTTTCACTGAACCAGTGCCACCTCCGATTTATGTAAGCAAGATTGACAATTTCATTCAGTTCGGTCAAGAAATAGCTAATCTGATCGGACCGACCAACTTCCGGTGTTTTTCTCGAGTCAACGATATAAAGATTAACACCAATACTAAAGAAGATTATAAAAAACTTATAAATCATTTGACAGCACTCAATCACGACTTCCACTGCTATCAACTAAAAGAAGACAAAACATATAGAGTGGTTTTGAGAGGTCTTCACTCTACCACACCCACTACCGCTATAAAAAAAGATCTGGAAGATATCGGCCATTCGGTAAGACATATATCTTCTATTTTACATCCTATTGATAAATATCCACTGCCATTATTTTTCATCGATCTAGAACCAGCCCGGAATAATGCAGAAATCTTCGAAGTTAAAAGACTGCTGTATTCTGTTGTAAAATTTGAAGAGCCGAGGCAGAAACCAATAGTCGTTCAATGCACCAAGTGCCAAAACTTAGGGCATACAAAGGCTTACTGCCATCACTCGGTGCGTTGCGTTAAATGCGCCGGGCCTCACGCCTCTAACACCTGCCAGAAACCGTTAAATGAACCACCAAAATGTGCCCTTTGTGGTGAGGACCACCCTGCAACCTATCGGGGCTGCATTATCTATAAGAAGCTGTATAAGCAAAGAACTTATAATTTATCATTAAAAGAAGAACAGAAGAATTCTACCCAGGCACAGGTACAGGCACCTGAACTCCTAAATTTGGCAGCGTTTCCTCAACTGCCGAACGAAATAATACCACAATTGACGCACAACCCTTCTACATCAACAGATCATCCCCATCAAGACTCTAGGCACCTATATTCAGACACTACGGTGAAGAATCAACAGCCGCGACGTCAGACGCCTCAGATTTCCAAAACTAAGACTCAGGCTTCCAAACCTAAGATCCAGACCTCCCAATCCAAGACTCAAATCTCCCACATTCATTCAAAATCTCCACGTCAGCAAATGCCTCCTCACCAGATACCTATACGTGTAAAATTACCGCCCGAACATCCAACTCCTGTTTATTCCCACCCTACTGCTCATATTTACTCTCCTTCCCAAGTTCCAAGGGTACATCCTTCATCAGACACTCCTTATCATAAGATCTTTCCCTCACGAACTCCTAATCAAAACCAACCTGACCAACAAAACCCGATCGATTTAATAAACTCCACCCTTGCGTCCTTCCTGAAAGATCTCCAAGAGACTATCAAGCCACTAATTACCCTCCTCACAAGAATCCTTACCGAAATTCCCTTCAATCTCTCACGATGAGCACTAAGCCCCTAGCTGTTCTTTTATGGAATGCTAACGGACTACAAAACCACCGAGACGAACTCGACATTTTTCTTCATGACTATCACATTGATATTGCTCTACTGACAGAAACTCACTTCACTCGACGTTCATATTTCTACATACGTGACTATATCACTTATAGATCAGACCACCCCGACAACACTTCCCATGCCGGTTCTTGCATCCTTATCCATAAATCCTTATCCCATTCTCTCATTCCTTCTACTCCAACGGAGGCTATTCAAGCAACCTCGGTTATCATTTCAACTCGTCCTTTCCATTTAACATTCTCAGCTGTATACTGTCCTCCCGGTCATACTCTTACCTATAACTTACTTGAATCCTTATTTCAATCCTTCGGATCGCGCTTTATTGCTGGAGGAGACTACAATGCTAAACACCAACGATGGGGTTGTCGATCATCCAACTCCCGTGGTAACATACTATCTTCTGTCTCAACTTCCAATAGTTACTCTGTCCTCTCTCCTATGAATCCTACCTATTGGCCAACATCCCTCAAAAAACGCCCTGATATCCTCGACATATTTGTCACCTCCCAAATTTCCTCTTCCCATGTCACAATAAAATCCCTGGATGACCTCTCCTCAGATCATTCTCCAGTTCTGCTTTCATTACACACAACCTTCGCTCCTAAGCCCTCGTCCTCTCCTACACTGATTACAGGACGAGTAAACTGGGACAATTTTCGTAAAGACCTGGAAAATAAATTGGACCTAAATATTCCACTTAAGACGAAACGTGATATTGACACAGCCATAAAAGAACTCACTACATCTATAAGTGACAAAATAAAGAATAATACATCTACCAATAAAACTGACAACTCCCAACAGACAAATTTGCCGCAGCATATTCGTATCTTATTAAGGGAAAAACGCAGAGCAAGATCGAAGTGGCACAGGACTAGATATCCATCAGATAAGACATATTACAACAAATTAACTAACCAACTAAAAGCTGAAATTAGAAAATACAAAGTTCAAAATTTACATAACATGACAGAAAAACTTACTACTTGTGACAAATCACTATGGTTGACCACTAAAAAACTCCTTAAATTCAAAGATTTTAACCACCCACTTATTACTGAAACCCAAACCTGGTCCAGATCTGATGATGAAAAATCTCAAATATTTGCTCAACACCTCTCAAAAACATTTAATCCACACCCAGACATCCTTAATCCAACCCACCTTGAGTTTATTGAAGCAGAATTGGATACCCCACTCCAATTGACTCCTCCACCTAAAGCATTTCATCCTTCAGAAATATCCAATATCATTAATAGATTACCTTCTCGCAAAGCTCCTGGCCATGACCTAATCACCTCCCAGATCCTAAAATGTCTTCCTAAAAAAGCCATATTGTTCCTAACCTATATATTTAATGCTGTACTCCGCACCACATATTTTCCTGACTCTTGGAAACTATCCATTGTCAAAATGATACCTAAACCCACAAAGCCGCCAGAACACCCATCCTCTTACCGTCCTATCTCCCTTTTACCCATTATGGGCAAAATCCTGGAAAAACTCATTTTAAAACGCCTGTATCCCATCCTAGACTCTAAACACATTATCCCAGATCACCAATTTGGATTCCGCACATCCCACTCCACTATTCAGCAATGCCATCGTGTGGTAGATGTAGTCTCCTCTGCATTGGAGCGCGGAATGTACTGCACGGGAGTCTTTCTCGACGTTGAACAGGCGTTTGATAGAGTCTGGCATCCGGGACTGATGTACAAACTCCGTGAATTCCTACCACCTACATACTTCCTCATTATACGTTCCTACCTTACTGACAGATACTTCAAAGTCAATCATAACAATGCTTATTCATCTCTTTTTACTCAGTCTGCCGGTGTTCCTCAAGGTAGTATCCTAGGTCCTATCCTTTACACAGTTTATACAGCTGACATCCCAACCCAATCCAACACTGTCATCACCACCTATGCCGATGACACGTGTATCCTATCAGTTAATAACGATCCTTTAATTGCATCCCAAACTCTTCAATCACATATCACAAGCCTTGAAGAATGGTGTAAAAATTGGAGAATAAAAATAAATTCCAACAAATCCCATCAAATCACTTTTACCCTCCGTCGTAAACCTATGACCTCTTGTCCTACAGTATCCTTCAATAATACTCCACTTATTCCTGTTGAGCAAATCCGCTACTTAGGACTCCACCTTGACAAACGACTCACTTGGAACCCCCATACCAGACTGAAACGACTAGAAACCGCCCGACGTTTTCGACTACTGCAGCACTTACTAGACAAACGATCTAAGCTTTCAATCAATTATAAACGACTCGTATATATGACAATAATAAGACCTATTTGGACTTACGGAATTGAGCTTTGGGGCTCCACTAAACCATCGAATTCCTCTCGTATCCAATCCTTACAATCCAAAATCCTTCGTAAAATCCTCAACGCTCCTTACTTTGTCACAAATAAAATCATCCATAAAGACCTTAATGTTCCATATGTTTCCGATCTGGCCCAATCCAGATACCTTTCCTTCCATAACAAACTGCAGAATCATCCGAATCCTCTCGTTTCAAACCTTGCTTCCTCCTCGATCCCTGATAATCCTCCGAGGCGTCTGAAAAGAAGATGGCCTCGGGATCTTCTAATATAGAACTTTAATTTGAGTTCTACCAATGGGTAGTTTCTCTTCATGTTGTACATGCCATGTTACAAATTTCTCATTTACTTATTGTATTCTCTATGTAATACAGTTGTAAATTCCATTGAAATAATAAAAAAAAAAAAAAAAAAAAAAAATTTGGAAATTTACGGCCGGCTTCAAAGTTTTGTGAAAAGTGCAATCGGAAGGATTGCTTTGAATTACTTAAGTAATAAAAAGTGTTCTTATATGAATGTAAGTAATTTATGTAAATTTTGTTTCAAAACTGATGTCAAATTTTCCTTTCAGCCCAATAAAACTTCCCTATATTCAAGTTAAATAAAAATAAACAGCAAATAAGAAAATTTTCGTATGATTAGTTTATTTAGTAATTTAAAACTTTTTTTTTTTTTTACTTAGAACACAAGCAAAACTAAACTCCAGTTCTAAGTGAAACTGCTAGATGAACACACCTCCCTGATGAAGACTTGCAAAGTCAGGTCGAAACGTCGGCTTTCAATAAAATAGTTTTACCACTATTTAGCCTATTTATGACCGCAACCCCATCTCCTTCCTTCAAAACTTTTTTCTTTTATATTTGACAAGAAAAACAAACAATAAATAAACAATTTAACTTTCGTAGTTTTGATGGTGGGGGCACTTAAATGCCATTTTTAAAGATCGAAATATAAATTAGATAAAGCAGTTTTGCTCCTATTTATTTAACTCCTATCCTATTTAACACAGATTCGATAAAATTGCTGAACAAGTGCTTTTTTTATGTTGTAATTTTTTTTTAATCCGTAAATTGTACCGCGGCTTAAGAAGGCGGAGATCTCCATGGTAGAAGGTATTTAAAGAGTGGACAGAGGAAAACGGGGTAAACAAATTAAGAATGTAGGGAGGCGTTTTCGGATCGATATAGAAAGACAACTAACAAACATTACCGTCCAATTACGCTGTAAAGCATTTTTCCTATTCCTTGCAACAGACTGGATGTGTGGAGGATAGTGTTGCCCAAAATCGGTCTTGTTCTTGTACTTTGCAATGCCAAGAGTTAGACCGCCTCACTGTTGCAAGACCAAGACCAAGACTGGTAAAAAAACTCGATTTTTAAAATAACAATTAAGGCAAAATAGTTACTAATGCTCTCAATTTTAGATACTATATGTAAAGAATAGGTATAACCAATATACTTTTTCATTTAACTGTTTTAATTTTTCATTCGGACTTACTTAGGTTTCCCCTATCTAAAAAGATAGAGTAATATATCTATAGTACTGAGCTAAAAGGTAACTGCAAGACCGTTGTGAGACTCTTGAGTAAGACGTAGACCTAGACTAAGGCTGAGTTTGCAAAACCAATGAGACAATGAGGAGTTTCAGCCTTAACCAGTCCAAGGTATATAGTATGGCTAGATCCCACGTTATTTGGTTTCTTTTATTATTATGTTATTACCAAGTCGAGGGTTTTTACGCAGTAAAAACTCTCAAAATGTGAAAAATAATATGCGGTAAAAAAAATGCAAAATATGCTGTAATGAAACATAAAACAAACTCCAATTACACAATGATGCAGCTAAAAATGTGTCCAAATATTTCGAACTGAACAAGATATAAGGAAAAATATTTAAGATTAAATACAAATTATTTAATTTTTGTTTAATATAGATAGCAAAATAAGTAAAATATAATTGGAAAAATGGGAAATAAAATCATACATTTATTCATCGTTAAAAACAAAACATGGAACACTTACTTAACATGAAAAAAACCCACTAAAATATCAATATCCTGTGTAACTGTTCATTAAAAAGTCAGAGAACAATAAAACATGAAAAAAATATTAAAAAATAATTGGCTTAGGCAAGAAAAAAACCCGTAAAGCCAATTTAAAAAAAAAAAAAATTCGAGTTGAAAATCAAGCGTCGTTTGTAATTAAACGGCCAACAATAACGCAAAACGTGCTGAAATAAAACATATATTTTTATTTCTAAAACACTGTTACTTTTTAAAACATTTGAAGCAGTTTCGTAGAATGTAATAATAATAATGTAATAATTGATTTTGTTAAACAAATTTAATTTAATAATTTTTTTTTTCAATTTTAACTTCCTTTATACGGAGATCGTTTAAGAATGCCTCTATTGTAAAAATTATAATAATAAAACTTAATTCAAAAATACTTTGCTCAATATCTTGAATTTTTTATTTAACGTTTGCAATTTAATACTTTATTTTGTATATTTACTGATGCTTAGAAGTAATTTAAATTGTATATACATATCCGGAACTGAATAATATTAATACCTGTTTTATAAACTAAAATAATATATACCTAATCTGAACTACATATAATGAATAGTTGATGGGTTGTTTAGTTAAATTCATATATCACAAATAAAAAAATATATATACATTTTTTTTTTGAAAGTTGAACCATATCATAAAAAAAAAAAATAGGATATTGTAAAATTGAATGCATTATTCTCTCTGCACAGAGAAAGGTGGAAATGGCGAAGCTATAAGTTCTTCTAGGTAACCGGAACTGATTTGGTCTTAAAATGAGGGAAAACGCGTAATTGAACCCAAAAATTGGAAAAAATATAATGCCAAAATCGCGGAAAAGATAACAAGGATCAGTATCCATTATATGATTAAACGAATTTACAGTAGATTGATGAACAGAATATTTCAAGATGCTGCTAAAAGGGGGTCAAATGCTGGAACTAACTAAAGTTAAAGTCGTCAGTCCGCCATGTTTGGGCGCCATTTTGGGGCAGTGCGTTCACTTTTTTGTGTGGTTACATTGGCTTTTTTTTAATAAACAGTTACAAGGGACACAATAATATACAATTTGATTGTATTCCCCAAAAGGGATGTGGGGGGGGGGAGGGGATGCACTGTAGGGTTGTCTGGCCCTCCGTGTAATAGTTTAGCTTTTTTATTTTTTTTTAATCTTATTTATTGAAAAATATTACAATCTGTCTCAAGGACATTTATAATAGTGTTCACAGATCAGATTCACACTCTATGTAGAGTAAATAAAATAAATTATACAGAAAAATAATATATATACAATAAATAAGAATAAAATAACCTAAAAATAAATGAATAAAAAGATCACATACATACCTATTGTTTAGCTATAACCTAGAATTTTATGCAATTGCATATGTTGTTTGTTTGCAGTTTTTAAACCGCTAATCGAATATACTTAAGTTTGAAGAATTTTTCATTTTTATTAGTATATTAAGACTTAGTTTATTTATTTGTAAATAAGTGATTTAATTCTTCCTTAACAAATCTGCAATAAAAATATTTTTACGATATTTCTGAATCGATTTTCCCATCCTCAGGTGGTTTAATTGCTATAAAAATATCAAATGCAGATAATCATAACATATACATAATATTAATATACTCTCTACAGTTAGCTAATACAAAACAGTATTCTAGTGTGATACTTCATTTGAGTCCTGTTTCTGAATACATGCATTATTCATATGTAATATCATTAAAGTATTAATTTAAAAAATACAGTTTTTAAAATAAGTAGAAGGACACTATGATTCGGTTTGTATATTTTATTTCTTCGTTTATTTTATTATTTTAGAATATAATTATGTATTTTTTTTTATAACTGTTTATAGTTGTTTTATTATATATCTAGTTTACTTATTGTATCTATATAATGACTACTTAATGTTTCTGTTTCAGTTTTAAGAATTTACTGCATGACAAATGTTATTTTTAATATGAATTGTTTCTATTTTTTTATTTGACTTCTTTTACTCTATATTATGTGTGGATTATAAAAATTAAAATTGTCTCTAACTTTAATGCTGTGCTGTCACTCAAGCTTGTGAATAATATTTTGTTTCAATTTTTTATTTAATATTGATTACAAAATAAATTCCCATCTGATTATTATTTTTTTTTTTTCCTATGCCATAGTCATTGGTCATTCGACCATCCGACATCTTGCTGCCCAATATAATTTTGATTTTTGTATGTAATCATTTACATATGTTTGATTCTTTATATCCGTCAAAGCAGGACATTCGTTTAGGTGGTCTGCATCCATTTCCGCTTGTTCACATAATTTACACCTAGGATCCTCAGCCACGCCTATCTTGTGGAGATGACTTTGTAGATAGTCGTGACCAGTGGCCAGGCGGAAGCAGGCTACTGCATCTCTTCTTGGTAGGTCTGCTGGGATCGGGTTTTCCATCAAACATCCATAACGTTTCCCTTCCACCTTGTCTTTGTGCATATTTTTTGTTTCCTCCTTCACTATCATCCTCACCATTCGCCGAATTGAATCGTAGGATTTTGGATGGACTGTTTGTGGCAATTCTGCTCCCCTCCTGGCGAGACTATCCGCTTCCTCATTTCCTGGAATGCCGCAATGGCTTGGAATCCACTGAAGGACCACATTGGTGCCTCGGAGTGTTAGATCGTAGAGAAGGGATTTGCAGTCCAAGATATCACTCGACATACATTTATTCACGTTAGTAATGGCGAGGATTGCTGTTTGCGAGTCGACAAAGAGAACAGTGTTCTGAACTTGCCTTCCTGATAGTGTTCTTAGGGCTATCAGGATCGCTGCTATCTCACCAAAATTCGTACCATCCTCACCCACCGCTGCACTGAACTGAAACTCTCTCTCGAGTAAACTCCTGCCCCAGCATTTTTGACGGCTGATTCAGCTGATCCGTCGGTATAAATGTGAAGCCAATCCTGAGGCGGGTACTTTTGAGCTATAGTTTCCAGTGCTATCGCTTTCAGCTCATATTCTGGTGTTTCTTTTTTATCCACCTTATGGAGTAGTTGCAGCTCTGCCCTGCTCGCGTGGTTGTGGATTGTGGATTGTGAGAACTGCGCCTGCATAAATGGCTCCCTTTCTTCACAGTCCAGCTCTCTTTCTTCAAGCAAAGCCTTCGCCTTTAGCATGGAAGATTTTTGGGTCTTGAGCCGTTGAGTTGGGATTTTGTATTTTTTCCAAAACTCTGGATTCGTTCTTCTCATTCGCTCATGAAGACACATTGCAGCTTGCTCACGCCGTTTTGAAAGGGATTCTACTGTGGTCTGCAGTTCCATAGCTGCAATAGGATTTGAGCGCGGTGCGCCCAAAATTAAACGTAGTGCTTTGTTCTGCTGGCTGTCCAGTCTTTTCAGGGATGCATCAGCCGCAGTACAGATGACTTCAGAACCGTATTCCAGTACTGGGCGTACATAGGTTTTATATGCAAGACCCATCACATCCTGGGTGGCCCCCCATGTCTTTCCTCCAAGCCGTTTTATAAGCTTAAGCCTGTCTTCTCCCTTTTCCACCATATCTTCAATTTGGCTGTTCCAATTCATTTCGGTGTCTAACCCAACTCCCAGGTATTTGCCTGCATAGGTTCTTGGCAAGGGAACATTATTATAAATGACTTCCAGCTCGTGCACTTTGGTTGATAACGTGAACAGTTAAAATTCAGTTTTCTGGGTGTTCACTTTCATTTCATTTGATATGGTCCAGGTAAAAAATCTTGTCATTGCCTCATTAATTGCTGCTTCGAGTGCTGTTATGCTGCTACTAGTCGTATATATTAGTAGATCATCAGCGAACATTAGGGCAGATATTCCGGGTATTCATTCGAGCACAGCCACTAAGTCATCGATCATTATATTAAAAAGTGTGGGGCTCAGAACAGATCCTTGGGGAAGTCCCTGTCTAAAAGATCTGAAGCTTGAAAACCAGCCATTGTGTCTTACTCGGAGAAATCTCTGGGCCAAAAAGGACCGTATGGCTCTGTACATTTTTCCACCAATATTCATTTTGAGGAGCTTTTTCAGAAGGACTTTACGGCAGACTTTGTCGAAAGCAGCTTTGAAATCAACATATACTGCAAGTGTATGCTGTTTCCTTTGGAATCCATCTTTCACATCCTCAAAACGAGCCACCTGCTCAGTTGTACATCGGTGCCTTCGGAAACCTGCTTGTTTTGACGACATCTTATTTTCCCTATCTAAATATATCTGCAGCCGGGCTAAGACCATTCTCTCATAGAGCTTAGAGAAAACACTTGTGAGCGAGACAGGTCGGTAGTTAGATGGACAAGAGGAACATTTGCCTTTTTTGAGAATTGGGATCACCTCAGCCTTCCTCCAGGCACAAGGACATCGTGATGTCCAGACAGCATTGAGAAAACCCAGCACTATGAGCTTAGCTTTCGCATCTAGGTGTATAAGGAACTCTGGCAATATGTCATCAGGGCCACCGCTTTTTCCCTTCTTTTTTTGTGCCAGAGTGATATGATTATTATTATATATATAATTATTAAATAGTGTTTTTCATATTTATATTAATAAATCATGAATAACTAACGTTTTGAATAACAAATTTAAAATAAAAAAAAATGAATCTTTACTAATATAAGTTGGTTATGTGTGAAGGAGCTTTAAAAGAATTTTATTTATTTATTAAATCTTTTTTTTTCTGTAATTGCCTTCAATTATTTTTCTTGTATGTATATATTGTATGAGTGAATAATTTTAGCTCTAATGCTTATTGCCCTAGAGTATGACGGATTTTATTAATCTTCAATAAATATATATTGATTGAAAAAAATACATATATAAGTTGGTAGTAGCAATTTATGAAATTATTGGAACGTGCTCATCGACAATATGATCATTGACTTCCACTGCAAAGTATGAAATATTCCCCTTTCTCAGCAATATTATAAATTGCTAAAATTGATGTCTATATCTAGTTTGATAATAGATAACATGAATTACCTCTATGATTCCCTTGAGTCAGCTTCGTGAAATGTCAGCGTCTCCTAGCTGCCCATCCATGCAGCAATAGAAAGGCATCTGAGAACAAAACAATCTATTTTATATTAATTAATTGTTTGAAAAGTATCATATAATAATTATTGTATAATAGACTAATCACAAATTATTTAGTATTTGATTTTTTTTATCTAGTTATAAATTATAACATATAAAAACATTGTTTTAAATATATTTCTAATTAATTTTTGTATGTTAATAAGAAATACAATTAAAAATGATGTGAGTAAAATTATATATTCTGATATAACTATATCTGTAGATACAATATGTTTAAAAATCAAAGACGTGACAATACGATTTTTAAGTAATTAAAAAATAAAAACGCTAAACTTATTTCAGACAAAGAGACCTATAACGAGTTTTAAAACATCAATTTAACAGTTAGATATCTACAGACGGACTTACACCGAAATATTATTAGAAAACTTATGTGATTATTCCCACGGTATGTGTTTTTTTTTAATTTATTTATCTTTAAGTTATTTTATTCTTATGTATTCTATATATGTTATTTTGCTGTTTAATTTATAGTACGCACAGTGTGAATGTGATCTCTGAACACTTGTATAAATATCCTTTGAGACAGATTGTAATATTCCTCAATATACAAGCTCTAAGTAATTTAAAAAAAAAATGAGGCCAAGGGGTTGGGAAGAGGCAGTACCTTGGATCGGTATGGGTCCTCCCACTTCTCCAAATCCAGTGGAACAGAACAGAATAAGAACCGAAACCTCCTGAGACCTATTTAAAACCCAATTAACGATTTACCGTAGAATTATTGTAGAAAGGCTATCAAGTTTTCAGGAAAGACTGCTTCGGACGAAACGAGAGTGGTAATATCACGACGATAAGAAACTCTCTCCCAGACAAGGATATACCTTTAAGGGACGATCATCAAAACATTGAAGCAACATTCATTGGAACATTGGTCTAAATCGTCGACAAACGACTGAAGATATGTAATTACTATTGACCCAATGATAAAATGCTTTCTCTTCAAGCTACGGGCGTTCGACGGAGGACGAATGCTTTGTAATAAGTGACTTCAGTGGCCGCTCTTCTTCGTGAGAATATTGAGATTTGGACCAAGGAGGTGAGGAAGTTGAAACATGACACGCTGAAGTCTTCGCTCAACTTATCAACAAACCTGATGACCCTCCAACCTGATGCGTATGCATACCACCGTGCGTTCCCCGGCATTCTGATAACCGAAGATATAGATGACAAAATAATTACGTGTTTGCCTTTCGGTGCCCGGGGGTATTTAAACTCTGGCATTGATCCCCGCTCTCTTCCCCGGGAAATCTCCGTTTAGCCTAAAAGGCAAGGAAGGGGAAAACCAAAAACAAAAAAATAAAATAAAATAAAAAGAGACGCCCCTACCTTTTATTCATTCCCTCTATAATCATTCATTAACTAGATTAAAATTCCAATATGCCATTTGTTACAGATTTAGTCCTAAACTAATATACTTTCTCCAATCAAAAACTCCGCACCCACACTAACCCACTACTTCGTAAACAGTCAGCCCAATACATTCTCGGTAGCCTACCGAGGTCTCTGAAAAGGAGACGGCCACAAGACCTCCTAGAGTAGTTATTGAAATACTACCATCGAGTAATTTCTTCAGTTATGCAGTGTTATATTTTATATCCTTGTTTTACATATACTTGTTACATTGTGAGCTATGGAGCTCCACTAAACCATCGAATTCCTATCGTATCCAATCCTTACAATCCAAAATCCTCAATGTTCCCTACTTTGTTACAAATAAAACCATCCATAATGAGCTTAATGTTTCTTATGTTTCAGATCTGGCCAAATCCAGATACCTATCCTTCCATAATAAACTTCAGAATCATCCCAACCCTCTCGTTTCTAATCTTGCTTCCTCTTCAATTCCTGATAACCCTCCAAGGCGTCTGAAAAGAAGATGGCCCCGTGATATCCTAATGTCATATAATTAGAGTGCTGAGATTGGGTAGTTATTCAGCAAATGTTTTCATGTCATTATATCCATATGTTCAAAATTAATAAATGTATTTATTTAATACAGTTGTAAATATCATTAAGAAATAATAATAAAAAAGAAGACTTGTTGCATTGTATCAGAACAGTAATAAATATCAATAAATAAATTTTAAAAAAGAAGTAAAACTAATCCGGGTTAGTAAGCTAAACGGAATATTATGTTTCAGAATGATGGAAATTTCCTTCGGACTTAAATAAATAATTGATGTCAATATTCCTCTACAGTCATGTTCCCTAAACAATGATTATGGACCAAGATACTATACATGAAACCCTGAACTGTCCATTGCTACAACACCCCGCTTACCGATTGGAAAGAATAAAAATAAAACATGGAGTTTTCATAGTATAAGCAAATCGATAATAATTAGATGGAAGTTTGATAGTTCTATTAATTTTTTTTCCGGTAACTGAAGTACTTTATTGGGTTTAAAAAAAAATTACAAGATCTTACCAACTTACAAAGGAAAAAAAAGACAGAGGGTCATTTATTTTTACTAAACAAGTGATGTGTTCGACAGAGGGACGCAGGTATAACAGAAGGATGTCAACCGCGATCAATAAGGAAGAAAACTGAATTTTTCCAACTTCTCTCAAGGAATAAATACCAACATCCTAAGATACAAGCGTTCCTTCGGTACATAACACATTTTTCTTTTATCCGTAATAAACATGATGCCAAAATAGATATGAATTAGGCCGATATTGTGTGAAATGATCTATAAGCAAACACGAAAATATAATTATTGAGTAATGACAACCTAAATTATCATAAGTTTATAAATAAATATTAGCATATATTTTTTATTTGTTTTGATATTGCAGATTTATACCAAGCGGACTGTGGTATGCTAAAATACTTTTTTGAATTCATCATTTAGTCTTATTTTGATGATATATTTATTTATGGGATCTTTCAACCTTCAAACTTAAAAAGGCAATAATACTTTTTACTTTTCTTTGTTTTCATATCCGACATTTAGTTCCAATCTTACGTCATTCAGATTTAAAATAGTGTGCGTAAGGTATTTTAAAAATCCATTACTTTTTTTAAATATTATAATTACAAAGTTCAGCAAGATTCGTAGATATCTTAGCCTTTAGTGCTAAAGGAAAAGAGGCTCCAATAGTTGATCCTACAATTACATTTAAAACGAATATTGAGGATCAAGATCGCAAAATATAAATAAAGAAAGAGAAAATCTAAAAACAAGAAAGTATTGTAGACCTATAATAAGAATATAAAGAGGAATTGGGTGGGAGAGAATTTTCGGGCCGAAGACTTTGGTTGGAAAATTGGTGAACAATTCAACTGGTAATTTTTTGCTGATTGTTGAAAGGAATCAGCAACTGACTTTGGCGGAATCTATTATTTTGGACTCAATGGAAATTCTTCACCAACACCTACCTATATTAGTTCTGGCCACTGTTTTATGAATTCTGGGAACAGAAGTGAGAAACAAGAAAATGAGGGAAAAATGGGAGAGTTAATAAACGATAAAATTAGGTTTATTCAGTTTCAAATAATAATAACTCGAACTCCAAGGTTCGATGCCGACACCACCAACCCCACACACACAACTCCCTGCACCGGTCGCCGTCCAAACCCAGTACCTTCAGATCGGCCTTAACACAATCTTCCCACCTTCGCTTCGGTCTACCCCTCGGACGTTTACCAGTCAGTACAGCAAATATTAAAGTTTTAGAAATTCTTTCGTTACTGAGTCCAATAATTTTACAAGCCCATGTAATTCGCGGCGATGTAATCACCTCAATTATATCAACCTAATACAATTCACGCAGTTCGGCGTTGTGTGGCCGTCTGAACACTCCGGTTAACTCATCCATCATCGGTCCGAGTATTCTACGCAATATTTTATTTTCAAAAACCTCAAGATGTTGCCCATCGCTTGATGTAACCGGCCATGTTTTGCATCCACAAAGAACCGAAGGTAGGGATAATAGTTTTATAGATTCTAATTTTCAAGTTTCGGGACAGAGAGCGCAAGCTAAGTAGTTTTGTCACAGACAAATAAAAAGCATTTCCCGCCTTCAGTCTAACCTTAATCTCCTCTTCAATTTCGTTTTTTCTAGTTATCGTTGACCCTGGATAACTAATCTTCTATATGTGTTCAAATATATTACTTTCTATATCGATATCACCGGAATTAACGCTAGTTTTGCAGCTGACCATATATTTTGTCTTATCCGTGTTTATTTCGACCCCTAGTTCTTTACCGGCTTTCATTACGTTATTGCATTTAGTTTCTGTGTGCGATTTAACGGGACCAAATCATCCGCACGGGATAAAACACTCAGATAAAACACTTTTTCGGTACCCATCACCTCCCTAATGGCATGTTCCAATGCCAAATTAAACAAGACATGTGAAAGAGAATCACCTTGTTTTAAACCTGAACAAACTACAAACATAAAAAATTACCGATTTTAACTTTATGAAGCTTCTGGCGGTCAATAGAATCGTAAGCCTTGTTGAAATCGACATACATACACCTGATGAACAACTCCGTTGTACTCATTTTTTTCCTCCAATATTTGTCGTAAAGAAAATATTTGATCAATAGTCGAACGGTTCTGTCTAAATCGGCATTGGTAGTCTCCGATAATTTCCTCGGCGTATTCCGTGATTCGCTTTGTAAGAATTAACGTAAATATTTTATAACATATCGGAATGAGTGAGATTCCTCTATAGTTGTTACAATTCGTCCTCGAGCCCTTTTTATGAATCGGAAAAAGTATAGATTCTTTCCATTCTTCAGGCAATTTCTCGTTATTCCAGATCTTTTTAACCAATAAATGTATTTTAGAAACTCCAGCTTCCCCGCATCCCTTAATTAGTTCACTAGGAATTTTATCGGTTTTCGCTGCTTTATTAGATTTTAGTTTCCCGATAGCTACTTCAACTTCCTCTTTACTTGGTTCTTCAATTGACGGGTCAGCACTCAGGTGCTCAGAAAGAGGACGCAAATCATTATTTCCTGTATTTAAAATATCGTAAAAATGTTTCTTAAACTTATTTAATGTCTACCGGATCGGTCAGAATATTGTCACTTTCATCCCTAATTCCAGACGTGACGTTCCCTAAACATTAGCGTGATCTGTTTATACCTTTGTACATATATCGTACGTTATTTTCGATTCTATAAGTTTTTATTTCAATTATTTTCATTTTAAAATACTCTCTTTTTTTATTGTTGAGCAATTTAATCGTTTCATTCTTTAAAGTATTCGATAGGATTATTTAGAAATTTTATTTAGCAGCTTTCCTTTCATTACACATGTTAAAACAATCCTTATCGAACCACGGTTTGTTATTTTTCCCAAAACACGAGTTTTCTACCTCTTCATTATTATTCCCGATCCCTACCCATAACTTATCTATATCATCGTGGTCCGCGTCCGAAGATTCTAAAGCTTCTTACCTAGTCTTACATCTAGCTCGAATTGAGTTCTAATTGATGGACTTTTTAATTTATCCGAGTTAAAATTCTCGACATCGAAACAGTGTTCTTTTCTCTTTTTTTATAATACTTTAGCGATTACTAATTCATGATCCGACCCACATTCAGCTCCGCGATAACACCGTACATTAAGTACTCTGCTTTGCCAGCTATATTGTATAAAGACATGATAGATTTGATTTCATGTTTGCGAATTTGGTGATGTCCAGGGTTATGTTTAAACGTAGTACTTTTAATTATCAGCTTTTTTGAGATGTCAAAGTTTATCAGACGGATCCCATTATCATTACTATACTCGTACAAACTTTCTTTACCAATCGTCTTAAAATAAACTTCTTTCCAACCCACCTTTGCGTTCGCGTCACGTACAACTATTTTTAGGGAGTTTCGCGATAGTTTATCATAAACCCACTTCAGTTTATCATAAGATTCACATATGACTTCATCATCACTGTCTTCGGTCGGACAATGCATTTTTATTAGCGCGATTTTAAACCAACGTCCCTGAAATATGGCTACCGAAATTCTATCACTAAAGAATCGTACACCGCTCAAAACGGATAGCAATCTATTCCTAATTAGAAACTAATTTCCTAATTCCTAATTCCCGCTTCCTCCGTAACAAATACCTCATGTAGAGCCACGAAATCCAAATTGTACCCATTAACCTTGTTCCACGTACTAATACCAAAATCCGTATTTTTCCAATGACGCTACGAATCCCTAAAGCAGTCCCCACCCTGAGACCCGACTGGTTTACCTCCGGATAATGAGCGTTTTATCTTAGAAAGATCCTTGACTATTTGTGGTGCATGTTGAACTAAAGATATGTTGGCCCCTCTCATTATTGGCCAGCTAGTTCATCGGACTTAACCGGGAGAAACTTCCCAAGGAATTTCCATCGACCATCCCCAAATCTGCCACCCGTGGGACGCTCCCCTACGTGGCAATGAACCCGCACGAGGATTCAGTACGATAGTTCCGTATAACTAAACCTTTTTTGATTACTTTTCTTAAATATTACCGATTACAGGCTGATCTGTTTGTTGTATCATTTGTCATAACAGTGCAATATAATAAAAGGCGAAATAATATTATGATTCAACTCTGATTCGTATCACTTACACAAATATTCATAACTTGAACTAGTAAAAATATTTAATAATCGCATCAATCTACGTTAAATTGACATACTCATATTTTAAAATATTACTAACAAATTATTACCAACAGATGATTGAAAAAAAAGAAGACAGTTAAGAGAGAGAGATGGCGGAACCTTACGAGTGTAGAGGCACGCTAAGGATTTTTGAGTGTGAAATAATTTAGTTTTATGGTGTACACCAGATTTTTCTTTTCCTCTCCAAGAACCTGTGATTATCAGCGACGATTTTTGGTTTTACAAGTTGGTGAATGAACATTTTCACAGCTTGAGGAGGTGGACTGGGGGGACCCTGATGACGCTAGCTGGAAAAAGTTCCCGCTTCCACATATAACTCAATGTGCCAATTGGACAAAGTTCGGCATTGAGTTTTTGTAAATGTGTATACATAAGATTTTATCAAACATTTGTAATTGGTTTATTGTATATATTGTATATAAGTTAATGTTTAGTTCTATAATAATTTTATATTCTTTTTTTTTTATAATTAAAGTTAATTGTATTTTCTTTGTTTTCTTATAAATCTAATTTCTTGTTCATAATTTTCATTTCCTTTAACAGTTATTCAAATCAATAGAAATAAGTGAATTCATCATTGGTATTAATAATAGCAAGTTTTATTTTCTTCTTTTTCTTCCGTTTGTTTTCACGTTTTATGTATGCATTGTATTTTTTTTTTTAAAGGTTTAATAAGGAATTGTAAAACCCTATTCGAGGGATTAGGGAAAATGAATTTTAGCCGAGTAAGAAGGTTCGATAGGTTTTTGAGGTTAATTAACACATGTTTTTAAACCCATAGGTTCCGAGTTCGTAGCTCACTCCGCGTCTAAATCTATTTTTTTTAAATTAAATTTTTTTTTTTTTTTTTATGGTTTTGGCTATTTTCCAAATTCAACCCATTAAATAGCGTGTCACCTGTTAGATAGTTAGTAATATTTAATTGACACTTCATTAATTTTCTTCTTTTTTTTTTTTTTTTTTTTTTGAGAACCCTACCATCTGCACTGAGCATCCGGCAAGTTTGTTGCTGAAACAATTTTTCCAAATTAAAGACCGTAACAACCTACCATACTCCCTAATCATAAAGATAAATTATTGTTTAAAAAATATGATGGATGCTTCAGATATGATAATTGTTAAGTATTATCTCTAAATACTAACAAATATTTCCTGAATTTACCCTATCAAGTAGAATTGAAATGCTAATTTCTACTAAGTTATCTATAATTCCTGTAGCGCTAGGGAGTATAAGGTACAGGACAATGGGGCAGATCCGATCGCTAATGAAGATCTGCTATGATTGGCAACCGAGATGACAAATGAGATGACATCGCCCTGGAACAGGGGAAATTGTTCAATTAGGCGCCAGTTTTGCCATGCCCCGCTTTAGCTACCGATGAGGAAGTTTTTGCGAACCAAATATGGAATAGAGTAATTTTATTCGTTCCAAAATATTAACACTAAAGAAACACTTATAATAATTAAATCTGAATGAATGACTTTATTGTCATTTTGTAAAAATAAACACAGTAAAGGAGAAGAAGGCATTCCAAGATGTAATCATAACTGAGGCTGTCGAAAATAGCTCACATGCTCATAAACAGTTCATTTCTTATAACAAAGATTACAAAACTACTTGTATTGTATACCCATATTTGTAAATAACATTGTTGTTGGAATAGATAATTTTTTTTTTAGATTGCTTGTTTACCTTATCCATCATCCAAATTCTCTAGCTCAATCCCTATCCAGCTCCCTTCATCCCTACAATCCTCCTCGAAGGTTAAAACGGCAGTGGTCCAGAGATCTCTTGTAAATCTCCACTCATGTCCTGAGCGTCTGTGGCTCTAGTGCTCTCTTTCAGTCTCCACTGGCTTCTAATACTAGTGATGCGGCTGGAAAAGTGGCACTAGGGTCTCCTGGAGTCTTGCTTTGCTTTTCACATGTGGGGGAAAAGCCTGGCTCGGAGATTCCTGGGCGAATGTATATATTGTATATAGGTAGGATTGTGTTTAGACGTTTTTATTTTATTTGTTTACTTTTTTTTTTCTTTTTATTTACTTTCTTCATCAGTATTATTTATTTACTTTTTATATTTATATTTATTTCTCTATTATTTGTATATATTGTATGAATGAGAACTTTACGCCCTAATACTTATAGCCCTCCAGCAGTGGCTGATTGTATTATTATTCAAAAAAAAAAAAAAAGATTACTTGTTTATTTATGAATATTAAAATCTGTCTCAATTAAGGACACTTACAATAGAGTTCAGATAGCATATTTACATCATATTTACAGAATCATAAATAAATAAATAAGGTAATAACAAAATAATATACAGCGAAATAACAACAAAATAAAATAACATAATGAGGGAAGAAAATAATAATCAATAAAATAAAAATATATAAATAAAACGTTCTAAAAATAAATATCTTAGACGCAGGTATAAATGTATACACTATTTACAATTGGCCAGGGGAACTCCAAACCAGACTTATTCCCCCCCCCCACTTGTGGAGGGAAAAGGGAGGCATCAGGAGATCACTGGTATTAAAAGCCAGCTGAGGCTGAGACAGACACTCATGACTTGAGTGGAGATTCTGGCCTTTGCCAGAACTCCAATATATACATGTTACAAAAGGTCACGGAGTCATTGCCGTTTTAACCTGCGAGGAGGATTGTAGGGATTGGTGGTGCTATATAGGGACTGCGCACCGGGATTAGGGTGATGAGTAAGGTTCTGATGATATTTGGAGAATTTGTCTGGGATAAGACAAGAATAAATGGAATATTAAGGTCATTATGCAGAGTTTTATTGGTGACATAGAAGGGAGCATCGGCCATTGTACGGAGGACTTTAGACAGGAAGGATTGAATTCGTTTGATATTAAAAAAATTGGTTGTCTCCCAGATTTCTAGTACGTAGGTCCAGATGGGTTTTAGCATTGTCTTGTAGATCAGTAATTTGTTTTCAATAGAAAGTTCAGATTTGGAATAGATAATTATGGTTAAAACAAGGCCATTCACAATATATAGAGCAAATCGAGAGGAATTGGCCACATAGAGAAAATTTGTATGTTCTTATCCAATTTTCATTTGTTTAAATGTTTATTTACTAAATAAAAAATTCCAAAAATAAAAAATATTTCATACTTGTATCAGCATTTTGGTAATATCATTATGATGTTACTACAGATTGTTATAAATAACGCATGTATTTCAGCTACTAAAGGTAAGCACGTGTCAAGAAAAAATGTTTAATAAAATACTCCTTCAAGGGTTTTTGTTCCTGTAAATTATTTTTTTTAACAAGCCTTCAGGTACCATATAAACATAATTTTATATATTGAAGTTAGTCCACTGTTCCACATATCATGGATGATAAATATTCAGGACGCAGTCATTATAAAGATTATATTGGTGCCGACGTTTCAACCCAAACATGTGGGTCATCATCAGATCTGAAAATTTTTAATACAATCAGATATAATATTATACGACAGATAATGGTTAATAATTAAAAAAAATTGATTGATGATAAATGAAATATGTAAAAAGTTATACAAACTAAAAATAATGCATATGATCAATTTATAAAAAAAATGTTATATTTTCTCTTACTAACCACGTTTCCAGCACTGAAGGTATTCAAGTACTAATACTTTGGTGCGTAAGTAAAAGGATCGGTGGAGGATTTCCTAGATGAGCTTTTAATGCATTATTTTTAATATGTATTACTTTTTTCATACTTTATTTAACCTCAATCACTATTTTTTTTGTTGTTAACCATTATCTGACGTATAATATTATATCTCTGATTGTATTAAAAATAGTCAGCCCTGGTGATGATCCATAGTGTTCGGGTTGAAAGGTCGGCACCAATAAAAACTTTATATAATGACTGCGTCCTGAATATTTATCACCCATAATTTTATATAGTTTCTATATTTTACTTCCAGAGTAATTCCCGTCATTATTAAATCCTGGATCCGCTAGTGGTGGGAGGTAAATAATAAAACTACGATTATAGTCTTCGTATGGGTTCCAGCTTACTGTGGACAATGAAAAAGGTGATGATAAAGCTCAGAGAGCGACTAAATTGAAAGATGCTACCTTGGAAGACTGGGTACATCAAGCAAAAAAAAAAAAAAAAATCAACAAGCAGGTTGGTAGAAAGACTGAAAAGGCATTAAATAAAATATCACAAGTAAAAAAACGAGTGTAATAAATGGCACTCTAGCTGCAAGATGTTGAGAAGGGAAAAAGTTAAGCTGTGCGACTTAGGATTGGACACTGTCAGTTTACACCTGGCTAACTACTAACATATAGGGGACTCTACACGGTCATTCGCAATTGTATTCCGAGGCACTAATGACGTTCCGGATGATTGTGTAAGGTAGTGAATGAAGTACTGATGGACGTGTCTGGCGGATTTCCGGAAATCAAAGGTTCATTAACGAGAAGTGGAGGGGAGACTGAGTTAAAGTAGCGGGGAGACTAACCATACTGCTAGATAGGTTAGTTTACCTCGGCCTCACAACCATTATTAATTCCTGATTTTTATTAAAAGTAAATAGTTAAAAAAAAATGTTCATATCCCTTGTTTATATTTTATAAACCATCTTCAACTATTTTTTTAAATAGTCAAGTGGGCAACCGATTTTCAAAAAAAGTGGAAACTTCGCAATCTATTTAAAGAAAAAAATTTAATCTTTAACTGTTTGTCGGTTCTTTTTCTCAACAAATTTATTATTTTCGCAATACCTTTCTTAATTTTTGTAAATAGTAGACTTATATTTTACTAACATTTGTCAAACCGATTTTCTATGAGACTAATCTCACTACTAGATAGGTTGGTTTACCTAGGCCTCACAACCATTGTACATTATTGATTTTATAAATAAATAAATAATTTCATAAAATTAAATAGTTTTTTATTTCCTTAGTTTATATTTTTATAAAACATTTTCAACTATTTTTCTTTAAATAGTCAACTGCACAATAAATTTTTAAAAAAAGTGAAAACTTTACAATTTACTTATAGGAAAAAAATCGTTAACTGTTGTGTTTATTTATCATTAGTTTTTCCATTTTTCTTAACAAATTGATTATTTTCGCAATACTTTTCCTAAATTTTTGTAAGAAGTTGACTTATATTTTTCTAACTTTGGTCTAAATTATTTTCTGGCCCTGGAAGTAATTATTATATTTCCATTTTTTCTCTTGATGGCTAATACTATAAAGAACAATGTCCAAATAAGCTTTTTAAATTAAACACATTATTATAAGTGGACAACCCATCAGATCTATGCTGCCTGTTATCTAAATGTCAACTGAGCTAAAACGGTCGGTAATGATTGAACGTGTAGAAAGCGATCCCCAGCAATCTTTGTCATTCTTGCGTCTTTCATTCACGAATGATCGTGTAAGGTTCACTTAACGAATCGCCCAAATGCACAGTGGAGCAAGTAAGGGAAAACTTGCGACATTGGTTAAATTTTAATTTACTTTTTTTTTTAGAACTCCAAAAACTAGACTGTTTTATTGATCTGGAATTCATGAGAATATTTTCAGTTGCTAGAATATACATTTTTCACCGATTTTCTAAAATAGTTCAATTAAAAACAAAAAAATAAATTAATTTAGCCGATGTCGCGAATTTTCCCTTATTCGCCCCACTGTGAAATGCGGCACTATGCTATTGCAGCTATACACTTCAATCAGTAAAACACAGCTAAAAAATGCAATACATTTGAAAAATACAGAAAATATGTCAATATAATTAAGAGAAATTCTACAGGATTGTTGTTGTTATTAATGGCTTAGAGGCGTAAAAAGTCATCAACTCCTATCTAATCTTCATTTCAATTATTTGAGTTCTAACAATGGGTAATTTCTCTTCATGTTGTACATGTCATGTTACCTATGTCACATTTACTTATTGTATTTTCCATGTAATACAGTTGTAAATTTCAATCAAATAAAATAAAATAATAATAATTAATTATGGAGAAAAAAAAATACTCGGATTTCTAAAGGACAGTAAAGAACGAATTTCTACTCTATTTAAAATCCTGATGATCATGAAGTATTATGACAGAATATAAATTATAGCTAATGATCATTTTGTCTAGAGGTGAAAAAGAGGGGGAAAAAATCTATCTCTGTATAAACCTTAATTCTTTATAGCTATTGTTAAATAAATCTTACTGGATACAAAATTCAAAACACTCCGAAACACCAAAAAAAAATAAATATATGATATCCTCAAAACATTTAAATAAAAACACTGAATAATAGCTTGGTTTTATCTTAATTCTATTAAATAAATTCATTTTTAAGTCGTTTACATAATATTTCTAATGAGATTTATCATACTGTAATTATTATAAATATCATTGAGGGTACCTATAATTAATTGATACCACTCATTAACTCATGTATAAAGCATCATCAATTATATTAGTATTTATAACTAAGGTACATATACTGATGCGAGTAATGAGCATGGTCTCTCACACAAGGAAATCCTGTTGATTAAACCTTTAATTATAATAATATAATATTGTTGTATATTAACAATAGTGTCATTGTTGACAGTATATGTAAAAACTGATAGGTAATGCAGTCAGGAAAAAATCACGCAGTAAACCGTAAAAAGCTTAGATTTAACAAATTTAATTTAATTTAACAAATATTCGTACAGAAAGTACATTTTTTTTGTTTTTTTTTATGGCGTTAAGATTTTACATAAAATCAAATTTTACAAAGTATAGTTAAATTCTATTTTGTTTATAACTTTGTAGCAAACCCAAAAATAGGTCTGCCAAGATGCCATCAAAGCCCTCCTCAGTTCCCATCTTATGATTTTTCAAAATCCATTTCGAATCCATTACTATACACATATAATATACTTGAAAAAAAAAACATGAAACAAAAAACTTAAAATAAAATTTGTCATTACCCTCTCCATAATAACTGGTAAAATGTACCGAAGTTTCCCGTGTTAAGTCTAGATCGGGAGAGGGGAGAAGATAGAAACAGAAAACCAATGTTTTTTTTAGTTTTTTGAAAATATATCAAAGATTATCCAGTGCAATATTGAAGTACATTAAAATCTTTATAAAAAGATTTTTTATAGACCCGTACATTTTTTATTTTTATAAAATTAATGGTCACAGAAATAATTGAGAAGTTATATTGAAAAAATTTCCACTTTAAGCAAAAAATGATCCAAACCATGAAATTGTGGTTATTCATAGTAAATGATACCATTTCGAGGTTAAATTTGTTTTTTTAATATTTTGATCGTTCGAATTATAATAAAAATTTATTTCTATTACTCAAAAAAGCCATTGACAACATAACGGTATTTGATAACAATCAATTAGAAATTTCGTAATATCGATAGATGTTTAGATTGAAATTGATTTTTTAAACTTGATAATGAGTGATAGCAGACCTTAATACTTACGAAAAAGTTACTGTAAACCACGGTCTGTTTTTTTTTTTTTCATGGCCTTAAGATTTTACGCAAAATCCGATTTTGCATGATCTGATTTAAGTACATTAACATTGCACTTTAGTTTTTTTTTTTGTCATTCCATTCTTCTCCTTTTGGGCTATACAGTTTTTTTCCGGGACCAGGGGATAGGGCGAGGTATTAATGTCAAAGTCCCTCCTGCACCGCGACACGAACTTATTGTATGATGTAAACTTTTCTTTTTTCCTTTTTTATTTATTTTATTTTTTATCTTACGCATATTATGCACATGAGTTAGCCCGCTCGGACCCCACTATTAACATTGTACTAAACGATCTTTGCGATAAGCCTCTATTTTTTTTTTATATTTTACCTAAAAACTAAAAAAAAATTTCAGTTTTCCTTTTTCTCTTCTTCCCATCAAACCGAGACCTTCTACCAGTTGTTATTGGGTTGGCAAATAAATCCTTTCGGTTTTTCTGTTTATTTTTGTGTTACTGTGATACACTTCTTATCTGATGAATTAATCCCTAAGGTACATTGTTTATCCTGTTTGCAATATGTCAACAACTATATCTGTTAACTCTTGTTGAAACTAGCTTAGTATTCGAGCTTGAATATGGAAGAAAATATCATTCATTATCGGCATATTTTGTTGTATTATTTTAAAAAAGGTAAGCGTGCTGCAGAAGCTCATAGAACAATTTTCAGTGTTTGTGGGGATGATGCCTTAAGCGAACTCACCTGTCAAAATTCGTTTGCCAAATTTCATTCAGGAAATTTTGACATCAATGATGCTCAACGGTCTGGTCGCCCACATAGAATTGAAACGAGCCATGTTAAGGCCATTGTTGATCAAAATCACACACAATCAGTGCGAGAGATTGCTATGGCCCTAAATTTTTGTCGCACACAAGCTTAGAAAACCATTTGCACAAGCTCGAGTATATTTGGGTCCCTCAAATGATTTTCTCTCGAAAATCACAAAGAATGTTATAACTTCAATATGACTTTAGCTCTCGACTATTAACACGACCTTCGTAAACAAAGTACAAATGGAGATAAATAATAAAAATCTATAAGTAAGTTTTATTTATTTATTCCTTATGTAGACATTAAATAAATAAAAAAAAAATAATTCGGTAATAAAAAATAAGCATAGAAAACAAACATTTGAAGAGCAATAATTCAGCTTTCTAACGGATATAGTAACATCGAATTTGAAGAAAATCCTGAAGAGTTATGAATGGTCGGAAGGGTAGACAATGACGGAACATTGAGTTTCATTTCACCCTAAAAAACGAAAGGACTTATTTGCCAACCCAATATTAGAAGAGAAATGAACAATATATGAAATGTTTCGTATTTTTTTTTATATTTAGGACAATCCCTAATTTTACTCTCTTAATGATTGTCTTAACTTGAAGTGACCTAATAAGAGGATATTTTTTTTATTAAATAGTTTGAGATTTGAAAATAAACAGGTATATAAAAGTATTTTTCCGTACTTAATTTTTTTATTTCGCCTATGATGTTAAGGAATTAGAAAAAATAGGTGGCTTATGGCACATTAAATATATATATTTTTGTTTTAACTTTTATTATGATATTTACAACTGTATTAGTATGAATACATCAAGTAAATGTGTACATAGGAATATTATCACATGAAACACGCTTGTTGAGAAACTACCCATTGGTAGCACTCTAATAATTTGTCTACATGAGGAGATCACGAGGCCATCTCCTTTTCAGACGCCTCGGAGGGTTATCAGGAATCGAAGAGGAAGCAAGGTTAGAAACAAGAGGATTCGGATGGTTATATTAAATATTAAGTAAGTATAAAACATAAATCCATTCGTTGAGGGGAGGTATTAAATTGCCCTGCGGTTCAGAACCGACATATGCTTTGACCCTTTCCAAGCAGTGATATTACCTCCGTTGAATTTAATTGAAGATATCTAGCTCATAATCAAAGCAAATGAAGCGGGTAATTTTACCTCTTGCGCCCCACTCAACTGTTAAACAAGCATGGCCTGTCTTCTCGGCGTAATTAAAAAGTGTCATTTTTCAATTAGCTTTACGATAGGAACCAACAACACTTTAATTAATGCTTGATGAACAATGTTTGTATAAGAATGAAATTTCATCTCATTTAATATTCTGCTCCGATTTTAGAAATTGCCATTGTAACTCTGTGAATGAATTTGTATCGTTGATATCACACAGTTATAGATTTCATTGATACCAGAGTATCATTCATTTTACCTTTTATTTTTAAGAAATCAATGAATGCCAGTGAAATGGTTGAGGAAGAAGCGCAGGGATCTCTTGAAGCCTTGCTTTCCCTCCACATGTGGGGAGATAAGTATGGTTCTGAGTTTCCATGGCCGGCTGTAAATAGTGTAAATAGGTATGCCTGCATCTAAGATGTTTATTTTCATTACTTTTTTTTAAATTCTATTTTATTCATTTATCTTCATTCTATTATTACTATTATTTATATTTTCTTCCTTCACTATGATATTTTATTTTGTTCTTTTGTAGCTTTATATTATTTGAAGTTAGCTTATTTTTTTTATTTTTTTTTTATTTGTAAATATCGTGTGAATGTGCTCACAGAATGTCCTTTATTGAAACAGATTGTAACATTTATCAATAAACAAATAAAAAAAAGAAATCAATAAATTTGTAGTTAATACGGACTCCCTTTCGTTTATATCTCAATATATCTAAATAATGTCAGAGGTTAAATATGTATCTACAGTGGCTCGCAGATAAATAGATACACTCTTTAAGAAAAAAAAAAAAATCTGGTGAGTCCACTCACACGACTTTCCTACCTATTTCAGAAAAGTTTTTATATCTTTACATATGTCCATCAAGATATAAAAAAAAAAAATGTAATTAGATTTATTTTTCTGAAAATTTATCAAAGAAAAGATTTGAGTACGATTTATTTGATAAACTAAAGCAATAAAAATCGGCTTAAGGTAGATCAGTGTGAAAATTTCAATATCCTCTAATATTGCTGATCAAAAACTTTTTGCCATAGCCTAATTTCTGTTAAAAGTAGAGGATATAGTGAAGCTTGTATGATGAAGGTAACAGATTTTCATACTTTCACTTAGTTATTATCTTTTTTCTCTCATTCACCCCTTTCTGACACCAGGATATGTACCCTTAATCTTGCATTGAAAATAAAATAGCTATAACTTCGTTAATAGTTCTCCGAAATGAACGATTTTTGTATAGTTTTGTAGGGAATTTCATCACCTTTGAAAACAAACTAAATGGTGTTCCCTATTTATTTAAGTTATTTATACACTCTGAAACGTATAGATCCGTCGAAAACCACATATCGGAAATTTGACCCGATCTCAATACTTTCCTTACCTAGTATAGGTAGGAAAGTAATAAACTAAAACATGTGTAGAATACGCTGTATCAGCGCTAATATTGGTTCGATTCTGATGATTTGTTTTTGTTTGTTTTATTGGTGATTTAATTACCCTTCAAATGTTTCATTATAAATATTACCATAGAATATATACTCAGCGAGTTAGGCCCCAAAACATCCTTCTTTTCTTTATAACTTTTTTCCTGAATTTTGTCGGGAATTTAGTCCGTGCACGAAAATAGAAAGGACAATTACTAGAACATTATAAGAAAGTTTCATCAAAATCGTTAGAGCCGTTTTCGCATTACAGTCTATAGAAAAACATGTTTTTCATTTATTGCGCAGCAGCTATTGCGCATGGAGCACTCGATTTGTGTCACAGGCATCAGTAGTCAAAGCCCTACAAAATAAAAAAAGAAGCAACAAAATCGGTCCACTAGTTTCCGAGAAAATCTTGGCACAGACAGACAAACAGACCAATGGCTTAAAATGTGTCTTTCGGACTCAGAGTGCTCTGAAACGTAGAGATCCATCGAAAACCGCATATCGGAAATTTGACTCGACCACAATACTTTCCTTACCTAGTATAGGTAGGAAAGTAAAAAGATTTAAATGGTTACAGTAAATAAATAAAACCTGAAAGACTTCGACATATTTATTTATAATCTCATTTTAAATATATACAAACTCAATAAAATTAAAATATTAAAAAACTGAATATTTTTAAAAAATGGATAAATCTACCTCACAGTCAAAATGATACATCGCACTTCTTATTAATTTTTAATTAATACTCATTTAGTTCAATGCCTTGTAGGTAAGCCGATATTTTCTACCAGTCATTTAAGTCTGTTTGTAATGGAGTCGACCAATTTGTTGGTGATTCCGGACTCAACCTGTTCCATTCTTCGAGGAGACATTTTTTAAAGTTTTCTTTGCTAGAAATTTCGTGTTTTCTAATTTCTACCTCCAATTTCGCTCACAGATGTTCAATCAACCACATTAAGATCCGGTGACTGTGGTGGTGTTTTTATAACTTTGGAACTGTCATTAAATAGTCATTCGTTAACTAACATGGTAGAGTGTTTTGGTTCATTATCCTAATAAAAACAAAATTAGTTTTTTAGCCCAAATTTTTCACAATTTCTTTCTTCCCAAAATGTCTATGTAAACATGTTTATTCACAATACCATGTGAATATTTCCACTGTAAAGTGAAGATTAGATTCCCTACACCAAGAAACATAATATCAGAAAATAAAATAAAACATAACATAAGAACAAGAATAATAACACTTTACTAGGATGTTTATTGATTATAATAAATTATTGTTTTTAATGAAATATAAATTGAACTATTTATTTATTCAACAATTTCTATCAATATCCAGGTGTATCATTTTGACTGTGAGCCATTGTATATATATGTAATATATTTCGTGTGTCCCGCAGTTTCATTGGCTTTAAACTTGGATCATATTGAGAACATGAACACGTCCATCTGGTCAAGTGAATAACAACAGAAATATATTTAGAAAAAAAAAAGCACCAATCACAAAAAAATAACAAATTAACTTCCAGAAGCTTCTTCAGTTTTTAAGCTATGGCAAATTCCAGAATGCCTCAGCGTTGAGGTCATAAGCATCGGAAACCCATCAATGGATTAGTGTTGAGTTTAGGAGTATGTACATTATTTATATTGATATCTTTACATATTTCGTTCTGTTGTATAAGTATGTTTTTATCTGCAACCTTATCTAGATAAGGTAACATATAATTGCCTGTGAACGCATCTCTCTCGTTTATCTTGAATTATATATTTATCCAAACGTAACATAATCAAATGCAACAATTAAGTGCCTCGAGCATATTTTGAATGGGTGGACTTCACTCCACTTTCCACACATGACCCCACAGATAGACATATTAACTACTGTATTATACGGTATTAACTGCTGTAATAAAATAAAAATACAACTAGTAAATTTGAACAGAGAAATATAATGACATGAAAAGACTTGTAGAGAAACTACGTACTACATTGGTTGCACTTTAATAAAATGTTAACATTAGGAGATCACGAGTCCATCTTCAGACTCCTCGAAGTGTTATCAGGGATCGAAGATAAAGATAGGTTAGAAACAGAAGTAGGTAACTGGGTTTGGACAAATCGGCAACATGTGGAATGTGAAGGTCATTTTGGACGATTTAATTTGTAAAAAAGTAAGGGGATTGAGGATTTTACGAAGCATGATATTGTGAGGATTGGATACGAAAGATATTGGATGGTTGACTAGAGCCCGAAAGCTCAACTCCGTAAGTCTGAATAGTCCTTAATATAGTATCCTTCGTAAACCCACTCTTTGCAAATCTTCTTCCTCTTCGGTCTACCTGGTTCCACCTGAAGAATTATATTTCTGCATTATATCTTTCTCCAATTTCCTCTATGATAAAATCCCTTAACAACTCCACTGATTGATGGAATACCCGTTAAACTGGCCAAATTATACCCTCCCAAAATTTTTCTGTATTTCTTTTCCTCTATATATACAACATTCCTTTGTTGCCTGATCCACTGCCTTCTGGAATTAGTTGCCATCAGAAATCAGCAATGGCTCTTCCTTGTCCTCATTTAAATACCTTCTTTACCAATTCCTTTCACATCCCAAAATGACACTCTACAAATGTAAAATCATGAAATAAATTTCATTAATCGAATTTCGATTGAAGTGAATTTTACTCTTTTTTTTTGTACATATAGTGTAAATGTAATCTTACCTCACTACAACCATTATCCATGTGACAGAATTTAATATTATTCAATAAATAAAAAAGTATGTTTATAACGTTCTGTTTTTTTATTTTTATTTTCATTTCAATTGTATTCAATGTTTTTTCTTTTGTTGTTTATATTTTGGCATTGAAGATGTTTTATATGTTGTTTAATTTCTATTAATGTCGTTTTTGGCAAGTTATTTATTTTTTATTTTTGTTAATAATTGTTATTATTAAAGGATTTTGTTCCATAATAAAGTTTATTTTCTATCTATTAATGTAAATAAGTCTTGGGTAACCAAGAACATCGGTTTCTTGTCATTTCAGTCTTGTATGAGGATTCCAAGTCAGACGTTTGTTTTTTAAGAACATTATTGAGTAATACTGATAATTTTATGAATTTATTAATATTTCGTTAAGGAACGAATATTTTATATTTTATTAGTCGGTAATGAAACGAAATTGTCGCAGGCAACAGTTTAGATAAAGAGTGGAGCGATTGCGTTGGTCTCAACTGAAGAGGTTTTCCGGTCGATTCAAGACAGGCGTCACCAACGGAAAATAAACAGGAAGTGTTAGCCCAGCCAGATGTGCTAATAATGGTAGTTCACTGTTGGCGTCACTATTCTCCCCTCCCCCTCTCAAGCCATTTTTCTTCCCTTCGTGTGGCTATATTAAGGAAACATAGTTGTATCTTCGGTGTAAGTGAGGCTTGCTCGGACAGTCCTGTATTTTCCTCTTAAACTTATCCACATTTCTTGTCTAAATCCACCAAATTTAACCCTGGATGTTTAATTCTTATTTTTCTATTATAATCCGGATATCTATCCTCCGTTCATAATAAGCGCCAACTCATCCTAACCCGCTTGTTCCCAATCTCGCTTCCTCCTTAATTCCTGACAGTATTCCTTGGCGTCTGAAAGGAGTATGGCCTCCTGTTAGCTCTATCATTGGGTAATATCTCGTCAAGCTTGTTCATGTCATTAAAGTCACTCTTTCACAGCTACTGGATATATTTATTTAGTACAGTTGTAAGTTTCAACAAATAAAATTCATTATATATATATATATATATATATATGTAATATTACTTAATGAGTGTATGTGGTAAGAGCGCTCTCGCTCAATGTCCACTATCATTAGCACCAGTGCGGTTGAGAGAGTAGCGCAGAGATCTCTCCTGGACTCCTACTTTTCCCTATTGAGCGTATATACGTATGTCTATATGTTTTTTTGAGAATACGTTATTTTATTTTTATTTATTGTATACTTTTTGATCATTATTTAGTTCTTATTTTGGTTTTGTTTACGTTATATTTACTTTTCTGTATATTTATAGTGTGATTATAATCTTACATCACTACAACCATTATCCATGTGAAAGAATGGTATATTATCGAATAAAAAAAAAAGTATATATATATATATATATATATACATATATATATATATATATATATATATATATATATATATATATATATAACTTAAATCAGTTATATCCATAGGCGCAGAATTTTCAACTCTGAGACGTTTATATTTTGATTACTGCAGCAGATAATTTTCGATGTAGTGTCTTTATATAAAAAATAAAATTCAATACAAAAATATTGAAATTGTAAACTGAGTTGCATAGAGTACCATATGCTTATTTATTCATTTATTTTTTTAACATTCAACGGGAAGTCGTAATGACTTAGTTTTACTATTTCGTTGTTTCGGCTTTAGCCAAGCATGCCCAGAAGGGGGTTTCATGGCACAAGTAACGCCATACAAATTTTTGAGGGGGCATATTTTAACGGGTTTTTGAATTTTTTAGGGGGCACATTTAGACCGGGGTTATGAATTTTCGGACTAAGGGGCAAGGAGAAAACATGGAACAGGCCGCAGCCTGATACTTAGCTTGCTTTGTTTTTATGAAAAGGTGAGAGCAATAAAATATTTTGGGAGGAGGGAGAGGGGAGTAGGTTTCTGCGCCATGGACCTAGATGGACGGGCACCCCTGGTTTTAGCCATTGCCGAGACGAATTAGAGCTCTAATATAACATAGATATTAGTTTTTCATTTCATTCCCAAAACCTTAATTAATCACAAGGCTTTTCAAAGGATTCTAAATTTGAACTAAGTATTTTATTCATAAGTTTTATTCCATAAAAATTCATTCCTTTTTTTCTTTTTGAAAAACAGGAAATGAATATCATTTTTTTTTTCAATAGAAGAAAGAGAAAAAAAGTTTTATTTTACCACTTAATAAAATTATTTCCACGATTCCTAATAATATACGACACCGCAATGGCGTTTCTCTTGTAATAGTATCTACTATTCCTTCTTTAACAGCTGTTTTATCTACAGTTGTTATGAAATGCTTCTGTATCAATGATTTTTATCGTTTTTCATAACGTACAGATATTAAAAAGACAGTATTTTCCTGATAAGCATTTTATGGAAAAATGGATCGATGTTTAGACAATGCTGATTACCCTCAATAATCCGACTAGTACCGACTATTTTAGTATTTTTTTATTCACATTATATTATAAAATATAACCCATTTTTTTCAAGTTTTACATTTTATAATAAATTATTAAATAGTATCTTTGAAAAAAAGTACTCGCATTGGGGTCTTAGTACCAAGGATTAACATGTGCAAGGATTAGCGTGTGCAAGAATGAACGAGTGTCAAACCATGTTGTTCTAGGTTTTTAAAAAACACCTCATGGCCGATATAGAATCAATTGGGATAAAAGACTGGAAGCCATGTTTTATTTAGTTTTTTTTTTCTGTCGGGATTACAGACCTAGAAGATCTTTTTCCGCCTTTACCATATCCGCATATCTTGGGCTGTTTCTTTCCAGTTATCTGCGTCTTTGTTGATTCGATCTATCCATCCGCTTTTTGGCCTTTGAACTTCTAATGAGGCATTCATCGTTGTGTAGAGGCTTCCAGGTGGATTGCTCCGAGCTACATGATCCGGTATATTTCGGAATTTCAATACCTTTGAAAGAAAGCTCTGCCTTTGTTATCTGCTGTTCTATTTCCGACATTTGGTCATTCATTGAGGTTTTTGTGGAGCCGAGGTATTTGAATTTGTCTACTCTTGAAAAAGGTTTCCCGTCTATGCAGATCCTATTTTTGGAGTGATGTTTTGGATTTTATAGAATCTGGTTTGTGGTATATGAATTCAGCCACAGTTTTATAAGAAAATATTTTCCTCTCCTAAAAAGGTATCTGCTATTGTTAAAAAATATTCTTAAATGACTTTCTGTCCGAAACCTTACTTCTTACCGAAAACATACTTTTTCGATATAGAATTTAAAAGTTTAAAAACTAAATAAAACATTACTAAAATGACAACATACAAGAACTGAGCTCTGAGAATGGCCCACATGTTGTGGTCGAAATGTCGGCTGACCCAATAACAATATCTACAGACATTCCTGACTATTTTTTCCATCCTTATAATTATTTATAAGTAAATGGACCCAAATGCCAATACATTACCTTCACACTCCGACGCAGTTCCTGTCGACCAGTACACTTTAATTCCATCCAGCTTCCTTTCTCAGACACAGTCCGGTATCTTTCCCGGCTTCGGCTTTCTCTTAGACAGGCGATTAACGTGGAACCCTCATACTAGACTTAAAAGATAGGAAATTAACCGACGATAAGGGCAACTATACATACCACTCAATAGAAAATCTAAACTCTCTATTGAAAACAAAATACTGATCTACAAGACAATACTGAAACCTACCTGGACTTGAACTGTAGGGAACAGCGAAATTTTCTAACATCAAACGCCTCCAATCCTTCCAGGCTCTTTGGATCAGGACTTTTCCTTCGAACAATAGTCGATGCTCCTTTCTATGTAACCAACAAAACTCTACACCATGACCTTAATATCCCATTTGTCCTAGACCTTATTCTAGAAAAATTCTCCATATTTCACCACAACCTTACTTATCATCCGAATCCCTTTGCACAATCCCTATCCAGTACCACCCATCACTATAATCCTTCAAGAGGGTTAAAACGGCAGTGGTCTTGCGAGCTTTTATAGTTAGTAAATATTGGAGTACTGGCAATGACCAGATTCTCCACTCACGACAGCAGTGTATGTGGCTAAAGCATTCTTGCTCCATCTTCACTGGGTTTAGCCCCAGTGTCGTGGTTGAGAAAGAAGTACAGCCATGTCCTGGATTCATGCTTTTCCCTCCACAGTGGGAGGGATAAGTCTGGCTCGGAGTTCTCTCATCTGATTTTAAATAGTGTATATAGTTATGTGTGTGTTCTTTTTTATTGATTTATTTTTAGGTTATATTATTTTTATTCATTGTATATTCATTATTTTTCTGTATAACTTATAAAAAACAAAAAAACCGATTCGAAACGTCGAATAAACACAGAAGCAATGAACATTTAGTAGTTTATTGAATAATTAATAAGTGACCTTATTCTCAATTAAATAATCTCCTCAGTGACAGAATATAATAATATCCAATAAAAAATATGTTTAAGAGTAATTAAAAGAAAATTTTATTTTATTAATGTGAAAAAAGATTTCGTTTTTATTTCTAATAGAGAAATTTCACAACTTCACTGCGTCAATATTAATAAAAGTTTAATATACTCAGGTATAATTAATATATTTGCGATTAAGATGGTATCAAAATTATTTTTCTGACGCAAAGATCGAAAATAGCGGGGTTTTTTTCCTTCGATAAATAGTAGATTGTGATACCATTGAAGGACACAATATAGTGAATCCAAATAATTGAAAATCCTGAAATCGATCTATTTGCCCCTCTTAATTGTTTCAGACTGAACAACTGGAAGTATTACATTTATCATCGATTCATATGTGGGAGAAACGAAACCTGGCTTTGCACATTTAATTACTACACTCATATGTTATGTGTTGACTACCGATATAGATATTTTTTTTTCTCCCGATATATGAGCAATCCGAAAACCGTATTGAGAAGTTGTAAACAAGCAATATAATTGTTTATTGCTGGCACATCACCATCTAATAATTATAACTATATGAATCATACATTGGTTGACGTCTCAAAAAACTTATTGCCCCCTCCCACCCAGATATGAAGAGGGAGCAGCAATGAGCACAATACTCATTTAGATAAAAAAAAAAGGTTTTAAGAATAAAAATTAAGACTAAATAGTTACTAATATTTGACCATTTTAGTTACTTTAGTAAACTCTCTGAGAAGTGTACACTTACGGAAAATAAAAAATTGTCCCCTGTAGAGCTATGTCTGATTTAGAAAAATTGAAAGAATAACATGATAAAAAAAAATAGAAAACTAAAATTGTATTTTATAATTTATAAATCTAGAAAATAAAATCGTTTATTCGATAAAAAATATTTTATTCTTTCATTTCGATTAATTGTTATTTATTTTGATTTTTTTTCTTCGATATATTGGGGGAAGGGGAGAAGGCAAAATATACTTGCTCTCTCTCTATTTTTATTGGGGTATCGCTCCCTCGCTCCCTCCTCTGTGATTTTATTTCAATACCTGCAACATTATCTGCAGAGAGATTATTTTCTAAAGCATCATTAATAATTATTAAACAAATAAATTGGTTTAGTAATATATAAAGACCCCATTTTCGTGCAGTGAAATACCGAAAAACGTGAAGTATACAACTCAAAATATGCAAAATCGTGCAGTAAAACTCAACCTGTACCACTACAACCCATGAAGGGTCTTGGGTTCAGTAGTATTTAGGGAAAGCACTGTTTCTAGGTCAACGGTTGTGCAAGGAGGTGACGTGACCGAGATCACTCTCAACCGCCAGGTTTTTTCCCCTTTATTAATTATTTAATTAAGGGTACCCACTTTATAGAGGCTGAGTGTGCCCCAGGAGGGTCTCCCGACCCAGGATCGCCCCACGGCCAATGAAACAGATAAATAAATTTTCTGCCATGAGCCGGGTTTCGAACATAGCATTGTAAACTCAGCGCCCTACCATTGAGCTCCCCCACTCCCAACAGTAAAACTCAACAAAAAGGTAAACTTGTGTTTATAACTCCTTAAAATGCATAGAGTAAAGATTATGTTTATAAATATAAACATATTTAATTATAAAATACTAATCTCCTCTAGTGTTAGAATTAGAGTCCCTAAATTAAACTTAGGTGTAACATGTTGTACCTTAAGAAAAAACCTAATTCTAATTCAACAATGGACGATGATTAAACTAAATCTAGCTGAAAGAAACACATCATAAACCAATCGTATACTTCATATCAAAACGAACATATTTGAATTGAGGTTTCATGTTGCAGGTGTAGGTCATTTAAGATTTCGTGGATGTGGATTTCGAGTAAAGTCAAATCACCTTAGTTTTTATTATAATACATACTGCTTAGAATAATACTATGGATTCTAATAAAAACTAAGGAGGATAGTAGGCCCTTGGATGAGTTAGATGAGACCCCCACGGTCTCGTATTGGTATTTCGTTTGGACAACACTAATTGCATATTTGTCAGTAAACAAAGGGCTGTAAAATATGGAAATAAGTGAATGCAGTGCATTATTTTTATAATTTCTTCTTGGAAGGATTTTTTTTTATCCTTAGTCTATTACAAAGGTTAGTTCCAAATAATAAAAAAACTTGTGTACGAAATACAATTAACTGGGTCTTTTAGTATTCATATGTTACTCAGACACTATATATAGTCAGGTTAATTCAAAGAGATGTGTATATTTTTTTTCTTTTATAGTGTCTATCAACTGCCCGTTGCAGTGTCCGTCAGCAGTCAGCCCAAGCATTTTCTCATTGCATTTACCGCTATACCTCTTCTCCATTTGGCTCCATCCTGATGGAATCGTTTTCCTTGTTCAGCTGGAACTGCTCCCAAGTAATGGGAATGGGAAGAAATCCAAATAAAACTACAAAAATTAATTTTAATGTCATGTTGTGTGTTACCTTATGGCCTTATATGATAAAAGCAATTCTTTAACAACGTCTTTGTAATTTGTTGACCAAAAAATGACACACGTTTTCAAACGCAGAACAAGATCTTTTTTCAGTTTCATTTATTTTTTTCTTTGAATTCCAGGTCCTAAAATATAGCGTAGATATGTGGCCAAAAAAATCTTGAACTCACATCACTTGAGCTCTCACATTTTTCTCATGATGCTATAGTTTCAAAATTAATTTTTTTTTTAATTATCATTTTTCGATAATAAAGAAACCCTCATTTTGATAGAGATTTTCTGCTTTTCGATTCGTGTCCAGCAATCCTCAAAACATAAAATAACAATATTTCTGTAATATAGAGTTCACTTCCTTCAAAAGCTGAAATTGCCACCACAACGACTTGGACCAAAACTTCTCTCTATATAACTTTTTCGAAGGTTTTTATTCAAGTAGGAGCTTTACATATTCACTCTTTTTAGAAAAATTTGACATCAATGACAGCTGTAAATCGAAGTGACATAACTCACTTTAAGCTCGTGTTGCAATGAATCGCTTATCTTCCCCAAGAATAGAAGAAAAAAATGGGGAAAGCAGGAATAAACCATGGGCTTTCAGTCCGTTATTTCTTTTTCAGCTGACTTTGAATGACCCCTACTGACTGGAAGTTAGTAATCACTTGATTTTACCATATGCACAAAACTTGAGAGCGGTCCTTCATCTTAAATGATTGTGCAAGACAGATTTAAAAGTTCTACCCGGTATTGGCATGTAGTACACATTGATAAAGTTTTAAGAAACGATATTTCCCATTAAAAAAGGTGGTTAAAACACATTCTCAATTATCACTACGATAATTGGGTTTGGGAAATTATTTAGGGAATTCACTTTGGATGGACTTGCTCTAAGATACTATGGACATCACAAAGGGGGGAGGGAGGGTAGAGACAATAGCAAAGTTGCTTGTGGTTTCATTGTGATGGTCTACTTTGTCAACATATGACATTGTCAACGCGGCCTACTCTTAGGTTGACTTCAGCCTCATAAAACGATTTTCTATCGGCTATTTATAAAACGTATTGCATACATTTATGAAAACTGTAGTGAGGAAATTTAGACGGACAGTAAGACAATATCAGAGCTATTTTCCTTTAACAATTACATTCGTAAAAGTTGAAAAAAAAAAAAAAAAACTGAAAACTACATTCCATGAAAAAATCTTGTGTTTAGCACTTGATAAATTTTGTTTCTTGACTAACCGTTATGCAATTATGTTGTAAACATTTTGGCTCAACTTCGTGAGATTTTTTATAAAAGATGTACTTGGGAAAGAGAATATAATAAGTATTAGTAAAAAAAAAATATAATAATGTTCGATAATTTACAGATTTAAATAATTTATATAAAAATAATAATATATTCTGGTTTCAATTTTAGTAACGTAATATTTAAATGTTGGCAACGCCTCTCGTTATTGAAGGATTGGTCTCATTGGTCAAGTGGGTGCACTGCTATAAGCGAGTAAGTTTTTAATTGTTGACAAATATATTTTGTTGACTATTGTTTATAAGGTTATATGGTTTTTAAAATAGGCTATTGTCTAATAGTAAATCGTCTAAAAGATTTTTGTATATGTTTTTTCCAGATGAAAATTTAATTTACTTGTAAAATCAGATTATCCCTGAAGATGCCTTAAGAGGTGAAACTTTGGATAAATTTGAAATAAATTAATTATTTAGTGAAATTTTTCTCTATCCCATCAAACTAGCGGATGCTACTATAAGGACAACACCATCTCAAATGTGATTCACAGCTGATATGATATATAAATTTTCAAGCCAAAATAAAAAAAATAAATAAAAAAATTACTTAGACGTTAATCAATGTATGCCCCTTTCTAACAGCATGGCTGGCTAAAAGTACATCGGGTAAACATCGCAGTACTTATAAAGGAGACTTTATGTTCACAAATACAGCGCCGAAAATAAAAAAGAATAGACGGGTTTAGTATTTTGATAAGGTGAAAGTCCTAGATAACGAAAATAATCAACAAAAAAGATTTATTCTTGAAATGATGCAGATTCGAATGACAACACAATAAATACGCGTAATAATTTAGCAAAGTTAAATTACGCCTAAAACAATATATTCGAATCGACATAAATTGGCGTTCAGTATGTTTATGTGTGGGTAAATATATATATAAATATATATATATATATATATATATATATATATATATATATATATATATATATTTATAAATGTTAGTGGTAGTAGTAAACAATTGACAGAAGTAGAAACCATATTAATGTTGTTTATTTTATTTATTTGTTTATTATGTTGTTTTATGTCCAATGTTATTTTGCTAGCGATAAACACAGGTAATGTAGACTTTTGAATTTTTTACATTATATTAGGTTTGTTTGACTTAAAACAGGCTTTGAGTATATACAAAATATTGAGTAGAACCAAAGTTATGAATTCTTGAGTAATTTGTCTAGAGATCCCGGTTCAGAACCCAGCGAGAAAAAAACAAAATTCCGGAATTTCGCTTCAACGCGTTTTAACAGTCAGTAGTTAGGTTTATCCAATTGATCTTCGAGAGAATGACATTCTATCAAGCTTGCCATGTCAATTAAATATGTTTTTATTTTATTTTTTTGGATTAAATATACGGAATGACCGCTTAAAAAATAAAAATAAATTCATCCTAGGTGTTACATTTAAAGAAAACGTAAAAACTTCACCCTACTCTACCAGGAAAAAATCGACAACCTCCCACACTTGAGCGCCCAAGTCACGCTGTTTCGCTTAGTCACCTTCACCTGGGTTACACATGACACAGAAATAACACATGACCAAAATTTCGACTAAACTTGTTTACTCATTAGCTCTACTATCATATTCATTGTCAGTCAAGGAAGTAAAAATTTGTTTCACATATCGATTTTCAATTTTAAATCAATATTTTAAACTCCAATAAATCCCACCAAATTACCTTTACCCTTTGTCGTAAACCAACGACTTCCTGTCCTACAGTTTCCTTTAACAATACTCCACTTATCCCTGTTGAGCAAATCTGATACCTAGGACTCCACCTGGACAAACGACTAACTTGAAATCCTCATACTAGACTGAAACAACAAGAAACCGCTCGACGTTTCCGATTACTTCAGCACTTACTAGACAAACGCTCTAAACTTCCCATTAATTACAAATACTCATATACTTGACTATAATAAGACCTATTTGTACTTACGGAGTTGAGCTATGGGGCTCCACTAAACCATCGAATTCCTCTCGAATCCAATCCTTACAATCCAAAATCCTTCGTAAAATCCTCAATGCTCCTTACTTTGTCACTAATAAAATTATCCATAAAGATCTTAATGTTCCTTATGTTTCAGATCTGGCCCAATCCAGATACCTATCCTTCCATAATAAACTTCAGAATCATCCCAACCCTCTCGCTTCTAACCTTGCTTCCTCTTCAATTCCTGATAACCCTCCGAGGCTTCTGAAAAGAAGATGGTCCAGTGATCTCCTAATGTAGTCATATCATTAGAGTGCTACCATTGGGTAGTTTACTCAGCAAGTGTATTCATGTCATTATATCAATTATGTCCAACTTTACTGTATTTATGTAATACAGTTGTAAATGTCATAAAGAAATAAAAAAAAAAATCAATATTTTACTTAGTTTTTAAACCTTAAATCAAATTGATTAATAAATAACTGTCGATACTCAAATAATTTATAATAGATATAAAAAAATCTGAATAAATAAAATAATTCATTTTTTTTTTAAATCGTGTGATAGCAATTTACTAGGTATTTGAAAATGCGGATGACATATTGATTAAGTTTTTATTCACCAATAAAAATTTGAATGAATGAAAAGAAATGATTGACGGCTTGAATTCGTTTAATCTAAAGCTTACAATTTATTTCAAGTTAATTGAAATTGACTTTTAATCAACTGGGAACAAGTGAATTTAGAAAAAAGTTTTATTCTATTGAAGTTATTTCCATTGTTGTGAAAAGACCGAAGCAACAAACACTTTTTTTATACCCGGTCTGTCTCACCCCACTCCTTTATCCTCCTCTCCCCCCCCCCTCATTCTCCTTTCGTTTATTGCCCCTCTCTCTCTCTCACTCTCTCTCTCTCTCTCTCTATCATACTCAGTATACTACCAACGGTTAAACTGTAAGGAGCTAACCCTTGATAAAAACCTTGAAGAGCATATTTGGAACTTTTGGATTTGATTATTGATATTGACTTTAATTACTGATTTAATTTATTGAAACCGTATTTGATTGGATGATTATCACAAACTTGGAATTCGATCTGGCTTCGTATATCGAATTATTTTGAAAACGATTTGCTACCAACATTCTTGGTTTTTTTTTTTTTTTTTTTTTTTTTTCCTCTACAGTTTACATAGAATTTGACCCGGCTTCGTATTTTGATATTGAATTATTGGAATAACATTTGGTACGAATTTCTTTGGGTTTTATATATATTTTTTTCTACAGTTACTTGGTAATTGAACCGGCTTTGTCTTTTGATATTGAACTATTGCGATAAAGAATAGGTACCAGCCGCTTTTTATTGAACCAAATTTTATGGGTTTTAAAATATTTTATGCGAACGAAATTCTTTTATATATATATATATATATATAGGCAAATTGTGTGGGATTTTTTAAATTTGGTTTTAAAATATTTTCTACGGATTGATAAAAATGCCTTAAAAAAGTCCAATTTAGGCTGTATTTTCAAAGCAGCCAAACTATACATATGTCAGTTCAATGGGTCAAAGGTCATAGCGAGGTCTCTGGCAACCTAGGAGCTGAGACCCTAGCCAAACCAGCTTAACACCACTTACCAATTGACTACAGCTAAGTACTTCTTTCGTACAATAAAAAATTCATTAGAACAGACCTAACTCTAGACTAGGACAGACACTAGCAACTGTTTACAAAAGGACGACTACCCCACAAATACATACCTCATACCATAGTACAAAACTAAAACGAAATAAAAATTGCCTGACAGAGCACGGGCCCTTTTAAGAACAGCTTTAAAATACTTCATCTGACAAACACAGATCCATGTAAATGTGAAGGACAAACTCCACCAACATTCAAACACATACCCTACGACTGCAATTTATACGAGCACGATAAATAGATACGATCTGATAAAAATCTGTATAACGCAACATCACCACATTCAGGACGAACAGGATGACATGGCAACTTTCAGAGGATAAAATATTATCAAAATATAAAATTGAGCTGTTATACGTTTCAAGAACGACCTAAAATTAAATCCGAATCGAATCATAGAACTGACTGAAATTATATGCTTTGTTAAATGTTTATTTTATATATATATATATATATATATATATATAATGTATTTTTATTATCATTATTAACTTTTATGTATATATATTGCTATCGTTGGTTGTTTCGTTGCAAATGTTTGTTTGTAATTTTTTTTTTTTGTATTTTTATTAATTTATTTATTTCCCGATATTTTATTTATATTTATTCACGATGTTGTTAATGCAGTTTTATTTTATGTTAAATATTTCTGTATATATATCTAGTATATTTGCTATTTTTTATTTTTATTTTTTATTTCTGATGACATTTACAACTGTATTACATAAATAGATCAAGTAAATTTGGACATCATAGATATAATGACATGAATACACTTGCTGAGTAACTACCCAATGGTAGCACTCTAATGATATGTCTACATTAGGAGATCACGGGGCCATCTTCTTTTCAGAAGCCTCGGAGGGTTATCAGGAATTGAAGAGGAAGCAAGGTTAGAAACGAGAGGGTTGGGAGGATTCTGAAGTTTATTATGGAAGGATAGGTATCTGGATTGGGCCAGATCTGAAACATAAGGAACATTAAGATCTTTATGGATAATTTTATTAGTGACAAAGTAAGGAGCATTGAGGATTTTACGAAGGATTTTGGATTGTAAGGATTGGATGCGAGAGGAATTCGATGGTTTAGTGGAGCCCCATAGCTCAACTCCGTAAGTACAAATAGGTCTTATTATAGTCAAGTATATGAGTCTTTTGTAATTAATGGGAAGTTTAGAGCGTTTGTCTAGTAAGTGCTGAAGTAATCGGAAACGTCGAGCGGTTTCTTGTCGTTTCAGTCTAGTATGAGGATTCCAAGTTAGTCGTTTGTCCAGGTGGAGTCTTAGGTATCGGATTTGCTCAACAGGGATAAGTGGAGTATTGTTAAAGGAAACTGTAGGACAGGAAGTCGTTGGTTTACGACGAAGGGTAAAGGTAATTTGGTGGGATTTATTGGAGATTTGACACCATTCTTCTAGATTTATGATGTGTGATTGAAGCTTTTGGGATGCAATTGCTGGGTCATTGTTTACTGATAGGATACATGTGTCATCGGCATATATGGTGATGACAGTGTTGGGACAGGTAGGGATGTCAGCTGTATAAACTGTATAGAGGATAGGACCTAGGATACTACCTTGAGGAACACCAGTGGACTGGGAAAAAAGGGATGAATAGGCGTTATTGTGATTTACTTTAAAGTATCTATCAGTAAGATAGGAACGGATAATGAGGAAGTATGTAGGTGGTAGGAATTTTCGGAGTTTGTACAGCAGTCCCGGTTCCAAACTCTATCAAACGCCTGCTCAACGTCGAGAAAGACTCCCGTACAGTACATTCCGCGCTCCAATGCAGAGGAGACTACGTCTACCACACGATGACATTGCTGTATAGTGGAATGGAAAGTTCGGATTATGTGTTTAGAATTTAGGATAGGGTACAGGCGTTTTAAGATGAGTTGTTCTAGGATTTTGCCCATGATGGGTATTCTAAGAAAGTAAGAGGATGGGTATTCTGGTGGTTTTTTTGGGTTTGTGGATCATTTTAACAATAGATCGTTTCCAAGGATTTCTGAAGTAAAGATCAGTTGGTAATTGTTGACAATATTCAACTACTCCAGACTCAAAATATATCATAGAGTTTATACAAAAAAAAAATTAAATTTCTGATTAAAAAATATGATTTTTATCACTTATGTTTAAAATTGAAAATCACTTAAGAAATGTTATTCTGTTGCTCCAGTGCCCTCCATCAGCCTCCACTGGCTTACTATACCAGTGACGCGACTGGGAGAGAAGCACTGGGATCTTCTGCAGTCATGCTTTGGCTTCCACAGTTGGGGGACAAAGCTTGATTCGGAGTCCCCTGAGCCAATGTAAATATTTTACATAGGTGTGAATGTGTTTTATTTGTTTTGTTATTACTCGGCTGGTCTGTTGTTTTAATTATCTTGTATATTACTTTATCTTTATATATATATATATATATATATATATATATATATATATATATATATATATATACTTTTTTTTCCCCCTTTCTTATGTACATATTGTGTGAATGAATACTATAGCACTAGTACCAATGCCCTTCAGTGTGGCAGACTGTATTAATACTCAATAAAAGTTAAAAAAAAAAAAGAAAGAAATGTTATTAAATAATTTTTAAAAATTCCAGATAAAATTGTTGATGGATTTTATTTTATTTTATTTTTTTATTATCGATTTCAAACCGTGGTTACCAAATCTATATATTTTCTTAATTCATATATATAATTACTACTACACTATAATTATAGATATCAAAATGAAATAATATTTTATTATAGCTACTATTATTATAAAATATATTATTATAGTAAGTATGCTATAAGAAATTCCGTATGAAGAAAGTTCAAAAATGTCCTAGGACATATTATTTATTCAAAGTTACAAAGGAATGACACAGTTTGTTGAATGTGAGCCGACCTTTTGCTTCTAAGGTCAGATTTATTTAGATCTAGCAGAATATGGTTTTGTTCCTTTGAAGCAAAGTATTTTATGTACATATAGCTTTGTATACTTAGCGAAGATTACTTTAGAGGCCATATTGCTACATCTGCCATTTAAAAGTGCTCCACCAACGGGCCTTGTGACCGATGGTTATTTATTCATGAATATTTTGTCATTCCGCTTTTTCATTGCTAATAAAAGAATACAGTGAATAATATATAAAATCAATCAATTTTTTTTTCGTAGTTCAGTGTTGAATCCAAATTATCGTAGTGCGATTATATATCTGAGAATATCCAAATATACTACCGAAAAGTTTGAGCAAAAATATACAGGGTGTCAAGTTAATAGACAGAAATATTTAAAAGGGTAATAATAGCAGACCTTCAGTAATAATAACAGACTGAAGAGCTACTAAAAAAAAAATTATATTAACAATGGTCAGATTTTTCGCAGAAAATTCAAGATTTGCAAGTGTTTTGTTGAATGGGAAGTGATAACTGAAAAACTATTTAGCATATATTGAAGTTCCGCCAATGGCCAGATTCTCCACTCAAGCTATTTATGTCTGGTTATAGCACCTCTGCTCAGCCTCCACTGTTCCTTAATACCAGTAATGAATGAGAGGCACTGGGATCTCTTAGAATCCTGCCTTTCCTTCCACGGGTTGGGGAAAACGCTTTTCTTGGGGTTTCCCTGAGTGAATGAATTTTGTTAATATTGTATTTAAGTTATTATTTTTTGTTTTTATTTTTTTATATATTTAGTTTTGTGTAAAACCTGGAGAATTAAAATAAATCCCATCAAATTACCTTTACGCAGCGTCGTAAACCTATGAGTTCCTGTCCTACAGTATTCTTTAACAATTCCCCACGTATCCCTGTTGAACAAATCCGTTACCTAGGACTCCACCTGGACAAACGACTCACATGGAATTCTCGTGATTGGAGTACTGAAACGACATGAAACCGCTCGACGTTTCCGATTACTCCAGCACTTACTAGACACACGCTCAGAGCTTTCAATCAATTACAAAAGGTTCACATATATGATAATATTAAGACCTATTTGGACTTACGGAATTGAGCTTTGGGGCTCCACTAAATCATCGAATTCCTCTCCTATCCAATCCTTACAATCTAAAATCCTTCGTAAAATCCTCAATGCTCCATACTTTGTCACAAATAAAATCATTCATAACGATCTTAATGTTCCATATTTTTCCGATTTGGCCCAATCCAGATACATAACCTTCCATAACAAACTTCAGAACTACCCGAACTATCTAGTTTCAAAGCTTGCTTACTCCTCGATCCCTGATAACCCTCTGAGGAGTCTGAAAAAAAAATGGCCTCGTGATCTTCTGTAAATCTGTAAATTTATAATTTCAGTGCTGCCAGTGGGTAGTTTCTCAACAAGAGATTTCATGTTATTATATTGCTGAGTGCACATTTACTAGATGTATTTTTTTTTTTTTTTTTTGTACAGTTGTACATATCATGAATGAATAATAATAATAAAAATGATAATAATAATACATTTAGTTTTAGTTATATTAATTTAGTGTTTAATTTATTTTTATCTATACCACATAAAGTGTGAATGTGCTCTCTCAACACTATTATAAATTTCCTTTGAGGCAGATTGTAATATTTCTCAATAAAAAAGTCCATAAAAAAAATCTATTTAATTAAAGTAGCCAAAAATTTCTCCACAGTAAATAATAAAAAAAATATTTTTTATTAAAGTTGAGTATTCACTGTTAAAACTATTTTAAAAAGTTAAAGAGGCTTAACTAAGCTAAGTTCTGTTTTTTAAAAAATCATAAATTATTTTTGACTCTTTTTTATCAACCTTCAACTATGCAACAGGCCCTATTACCCCCTCTCCCTCCCCTCCTCCCCATTAGAAAATCATCCTTTTTTAATAAGCTATAAGTCCATTTTAATTAAGTTGAGATTTGTTGTCGAAAAAATTCATCTCATGTTATGTAAAAAAATGATGAGATCTGATATTCTGCCACTTAAAAATATCCTTGTTTTTTAGCAAAAATAACTGCAATAAATTATGGAAAAGCTTTATTTTTTTTATTTTTTCACGATGACGTGGAATGTATTATAATGAAAATGGATGTATAAATTCACCCCGTATTATAATTGGAGCTTGATAAAGTCGTAAATAATTTATTAATTTTTTTTAATAGAATTCAGCTTAATTTAGTCACTCAAAAGTCTTTTTTAATTATTTTTAAAAGAGACAAACGCAACTTTCATCGTAATTAATTTTTTTTTTTAATTTACTGTGGAGCAATTGTTAATTAATTAAATTAATTAATTTTTTATTTATCGCTTTCTGTTGAACAAAATCGTGATTTACTTTTAAAAACACAAAATTTTCTACTTTTACTCGGAAAATCGGACCATTGTTCATACAAACTTTTTTGTAGCTCTTGAGGACTTCTATCCACCCCTTTAAATATTTCTCTTAACATATTTTTATTTTATTTTAATTTTTTTATTATGTTTTATCGGACATCCTGTACGATAAAACGCATGTATTTCAACTACTTAATGTAAGCACCTGCCTTGAGGAAATATTAAAAAACGGTCACTAAAAGCATTATTATTCCTGTTGTAACCATTATTAAAAAAGAAAAAAAAAGTTAGACCTCCTGCCCAAAATTAAAACCTCAATCCGATACTGCTTTTAAGACAGTTATCGAAACCAACTCGAGAGAGCTTGGTAAAGTCCGTCTAAGATAAGTCTGCCGGTGGGTAGAGTATGAGAGAGATGCGCACTGGCAAAACGATTCCCCACTCTTTTGTCTTCTCTTTACTCATTCGTGCGTACTTCTACAATTTGTTTACAAGTAGAAAGTTTTTTTTTCGATTTTTTTATTATATTTTTAATGAGTAATAATACATTTTGCCACACTTAAGGGCACTGAGTACTAAAGCTGAGTGAGGCACATTCATACCAGTTTTTTTACGATATTAGAATTTAGAAGAAAATAGAAAAACTCGTACCAGGTATGAGGTGATTGCTTTGGCAAGGATAGGAGCTTTAGCAAATGCCCTTTTCCCCTACAGGCAAACTTATTTCAGACGCACTTTATTCAAATTATGTCCCTCTCTTTTGTCCATATTCTTCTAATAGACTTGAGGCTTTGTTGTAAGAATCAATATCTTACGGATTATCAGATAGCCCAGTAAATAATGTAAGATTATGGTTTTAAGAAAACAAATAAAATAAATGATACAAAACTATTTTCATTAATCAAAGTATGCTCCATTTTTCTTAATACATTTCCGCCAACGTTCAAGTAACTTTTCCAGTCTCTCTGAATGATCAGAATGTTGTACCGTTATTATTAAGAAATTATGAAATAGAATTTCTGAAGAATTTGGTCGATATAATTTTTTTTTTATTATTATTTCTTAATGATATTTATAACTGTATTAAAGAAATACATTTAGTAAATTTGAACGCATTGATATTATGAAGTGAAAACACTTGCTGAGTAACTACACAATGGTAGCACTCTAATGATAAATCTACATTAGGAGATCAGAAGGCCATCTTCTTTTCAGACGCTTCGGAGGGTTATCAGGAATTGAAGAGGAAGCAAGGTTAGACACGAGAGGGTTGGGATGATTCTGAAGTTTTTTATGGAAGGGTATGTATCTAGATTGGGTCTGAAACATAAGAAACATTAAGGTCATTATGGATGGTTTTATTTATAACAAAGTAGGGAGCATTGAGGATTTTAAGAAGGATTTTGGATTGTAAGGATTGAATACGAGAGGAATTCGATACTAGGAGCTCCATAGCTCAACTCCGTAAGTCCAAATAGGCCTTATTATAGTCATGTATGAGTCTTTTGTAATTAATTGGAAGGTTAGAGCGTCTGTCTAGTAAGTGCTGAAGTAATCGGAAACGTCGAGCGGTTTCTTGTCGCTTCAGTCTGGTATGATATAATTTTTATCTTTTAAAACGTGTCGTAGTCGGTAGCCGAGAGGTTAAGAGAGTAGAATGATGAGGTTTGTGTCTCTTATGGCAACAAATGCAGTGCGCACTTCATAAAGAAGATTTTTTTTTGGCGGTCGTTTAATGCCTGAGGAACCCAAGTTTCATGTTTTAACCTTTCCAATTTCGTTGAGGTGGCCAGCGATGGTCGATTTGCTGATGAAAGTTTCTCTGCAAGCACTGGAACAGTTGTGGGATTTCCTTCGACTGAAGCTCCCCTAACATCTTTATTGAGCGAAGAAGTCATTCGCCACGACCACTTTGTCTCCAAGGCTAAAGTCTCTCTCTCTCTAAATTTCTTTTAAACATCGTTGAACAGTTCACTTACTCGCACTACCCTTGTCTCAGACTTAATTAATGTTTCTGTTCTTTTAGGCACCGACCAAGCTTAAACTCGTAAAACGAATATAAGTAAAAATCATGTGTAAACCTCTTATTGAAGACTGAATTGCTTTCAACTAGTGAAATGCTACAGAATATTTAAAAAAAAAAAATTTTTTGTTATAATATTTCTCTAATTTATTAATTTCTGTAATCAAATCCATTTCACTATTATTTTTATTTATTTACTGAGTATTACAACAATCGGTCACATGGATATTAGTTATAGTGATGTAGGATAACATTCACACTATATGTACAAAAAATATAAAATAAATAGAAGCAAATTAACAATGAATAATAATCAAAATTTATATACAATAAATAAAATAAAATAACCCAAAAATAATAAAATTAAAACTAAGCCAAAAAAAAGGTTGTGTTTTCAATTCGTTTATCAGTTTTGTCTGTTTTTCAGCGGAATCTCTCTAATTATTCACTGAATACAGTCCGAGTGTACATCAGAGCAGTTGATATTTACTGTTTGATATATATAATTTTTTTTAATTTTTAATTCACTATTATTAAAATAGTAAATAAGCGATACATAAATATTTGAGTGTAATATTACTTTTTTATAAGAGAAATAAAAATAGTGTAATACAATCTTAATTGGGCTGAAGAAAATTATCGATCAGGAAATTAAATTTACGAAGTACGATTTGATTTGAGATCATGGCGAGGATGGAGACGAAACTGAACAAGTTGACAAAGAACGATAAAAATGGACCGGAAGAAGAATGACAGTTTCCCCTTTTATCTGCGGCACCCTACCGACTCTATCACGCCAATTGCCCTCTCAACAGCTGAGACAAATGGGGGTCGCTCCACGTTTGCTTTTACCTTAAGGTTCATAGGGAAATATTTAAGTTTGTATTTTCAATTATTTTTAGGGAAAAATATTATTTTATAACAGGTAAAATCCATTTTGTTAATTTAAAAAAGGAAATGATTATTGGTTGGGGAGTTTAAAGATTGCAGTCAGAGTGGGTAACATAAATAAAAATTTTTATATTTTGCCGACGTTTCAGCCTTAGTTTCAGGCCTTCATCGGGGCTGACCAAAAACAATTTACTAGCCAAAAAATAAATATTAAAAGGATATAAAAACAAAGTATTTTTTATTTGCTAATAAATATATTCTGTGAACGTAATAATAATTATGTTTTTTTAACTTATTGTGGTATGATGTACTTCCTTTTTTTTTTTAATTAAATAAATAGGATTACGGAACAGGTGATACAATATGAAAAAAAAATTAATAATGTAGACTAATATATGTAGGAAGACATTCCCTGTTCAACAAGGCCTTCGCGTTGTTGATCATATAACCTCTGCGCTTGAAAACAAGCAATATTGCACCGGTGCCTTTCTGGACGTAGCGCAAGGTTTCGACCGGGTATGGCATGATGGCTTGCTTTTCAAGCTCAAAACTCACTTACCCCAATCCTTGTACCTAGTCCTCAAATCGTTCCTTTCAAGTCCGCTGCGGCACTGAATTCTCCAACTATTATCCAATTGAAGCTGGTGTTCCACAAGGCAGTGTCTTGGGCCCAGTTCTCTTCATCCTCTTCACCGCTGACATTCCAACCAACCCCGATACCCTTCTAGCAACCTTCGCTGACGATACCGCTATCCTGTCATCCCACTCAGATCCTGAAATAGCATCCTTAAACCTACAAAGACACATCTCCCTAATTGGACAATGGTGCAACTCTTGGCGCATTAAGATAAATGAATCCAAATGCAATCATGTCACCTTTACCCTCCGACGCAGATCCTGCCCACTTATCCTTTTCAACTATGTACCTCTCCCCGTCTCAGACACAGTTCGGTATCTTGGATTCCTTTTAGACAAAAGACTAACTTGGAAACCACATACCAGACTTAAAAGACAAGAACTTAATCGACGATTCGGCCAGCTATACAGACTACTTAACAGAAAATCCAATCTCTCAATAGAAAATAAACTATTAATATACAAGACCATACTCAAACCCATCTGGACCTACGGACTTGAACTGTGTGGGACAACTAAATTTTCAAACATCAAACGCATCCAATCCTTTCAGTCTAAAGTCCTCCGTATAATAGTCAATGCTCCTCATTATGTTGCAAACAAAACCCTACATCATGACCTTTACATCCCTCATGTCCTTGACGTTATTCCATCTTGATTCTCAAATTTTCATCTGAACCTAATCCCCCATCCTAACTCCTTAGCACAATCCTTATCCAGCTCCAGTCACCCCTACAACCCTCCTCGAAGGTTGAAACGGCAGTGGCCTCGAGACCTTTTGTAAAGACTGTGACTGGAGTTCTGGCAATGGCCAGCCTCTCCACTCACGTCATGAGCGTCTGTTGCTTTAGTGCCCTCTCTCAGTTTCCACTGGACTTCTCCCGGTGACGCGGCTGAGAGAGAAGCGCTGGGATCTCTTAGAGTCTTGATTTGTCCTTCACGTGGAGGAAAGGGCTGGACTTGGAGCTCCCTTGGCTGATTGTAAATAATGTAAATTAAGTATGAATGTTTTTCTTTTTTATATATTTATTTGTTTTACTTATGACTTATTTATTCTGCTACCGATTTCTAAATTTTTTTTTTATTATTATTTTTTTTTTTTAATTTGATTTCAAGTTACATTTCTTTAGTTTTATAGTTTTTACCTTTGCTATATAGATATATATTTTTATTTTTTATTTATTTATTTTTATTTTTATTGCATTATATATATAGTATGAATGGGCCTCACTCAGTTTTAGTACTCAGTGCCCTTAAATGTGGCAAAATGTATTATTTCTCAATAAAAAGATTTAAAAAATATATATATATATATATGTAGGATGTGAAAAATAAAATAATTAACTAAAAAGTAGAAAATACGTGATATAATAGTATAAAGGGTAAACAATTTTTTTTATTTTAGGAAGTTTTAAAGTAACAGTAAAAAAGTAATAAAATTAAATCTAAAAAAATGACAACTATCGACCAACACATACGTGATCTCTACTCCAGATTTCATCTTAAAACTACACTGACATCACAACCAACTTATTAACTACATGGCCACAGCTGACATGCCTATCAGGAGACGACTAAAGAGGAGCTGGATGAGAGATCTCCTTTCTTGAATTAAGGAAATAAATCAAGACCAGGAAGAAGTGCTGCTGGGTACTATTTTTTTTCCTCATGCCTAAAATGTCAATTTTCCTTATTAGTTACAGCACATCTGCTTATTGTCAAGCTCATGACAGGTGTGGATGGAAATAGGAAGACAAAAAATAAAAAATCTAAACAGAATCTATTTATCTACATCATTCTTTCTTTTTCTCGCTTTCAGATCCTTACAAGTTTTTTTTTTCATATTGTTATTTAACTTATTAGAATCAGATATGTTTCTGTTTATATCACTCCGTATTATTATTTTTTTTAAAATAAATCCCAATTGAATTTTCTCAACGTAGTAATAAAAGGAAGAGAGATAGTAAAATCACATTTCAAATATTTTAATTTTCGCATTAAATTTTTTTTTGCGTTGCATTTCATTTTTTGGTAGGAACCAACAAAAGAGATGAGTTATACTCAAAAATAAGTACTTGCCACGATTTAAAGTCCTTTAATTTATTTTATTGTGTGTTTTTTTTTTAATAGTAGACCAACTTCAAATGCCCAAAATTATTTTTTTTTTTTATAAAAATCCCTTCCGGAGTATATCTGAGGAATACTTTACTACTCTTGATTGATTTGAACTTGATCGTCGTTATTGCAGGTATTGCCAATTACCAGCCACAGGTTTGAATTTAATGGAATTCTATAAATATAGCCAGGCATTTCAATGGCAAAAGTTACTGACTAATTAATTGAACAGAAAGATGAATAATTTTCTACTGATTTCCCTCTTCTTGATCGGTATATATTAGTCACGTAAGTAGGTATTCAAAGACCATTACAATGTGGAATATGTTATAAAAATATCTATCTTTCTCACTCCCCCTAAGGGCCCCTTATACGATCAATATTATTGAAGCAGTATGGTTGAAGGAAATATATTGAAGGACCCGTCACGCCTGCCAATTGTATTGAGTCAATATTATGTCAGTTACGATCTTGCTTTATCCAAAGGAGTAGTTATTTATTTTCTTACATTTTTCTGAGCATGAATAATAGTCAACTTTATATTATTCCTAGTTCCTAGCCTATGATTTTGAAAAATATAGTTATATTATATAACTTTTATAATAAAACACCTTCCTATTTTATTGTTGAAATTATTTATACTTGATTATAAGTAACCCATTAATAATAATTTCCTTAAATATACAAATTAATTATTTATCAACTGTTTATTTCCAATTACATTGTTATGAGGATTTATAGGAATGGAATATTTCGTTAACGGGTTTTATATTTTATACAATCTATAATCTAATCTTATTATTATTTATGTAATATACTGCAAAGTATCTGTAAAATTTATTTTGTTCCTCGGCATTAAATGTTCATTGTCTCAAATAGGTTCTTTTCTTGTTTCCTATTTGTTTAGAAGAAGTATTGTAGTAAAAGGAATTTTTTAAAAGTAAATATTTTATAAAAATCAATTTTTGATTGAAAACATTAATACTAAACATTTAAATTGCGTTAAATAATGCCATTTTGTTTTTAAAAAATCTGGTGCGAGCATCACACAACTTTCACTTACCGCTCTATTTCAAAAAGCAATTCTTGTCTGGCAAAGTTGGGCTATTAAAAGAATTTTTCGAAGCACATTTTTAATGCAGCTAAACTTTAAACAACATATTTTTGAATTTCGGCCATATTCATCAATACGAAAACTCAATAAAACCGTCACAGTAATAAAAACCCAATTTATAATATCGAATGTAGCCTATAAAAGCCTTTACTTTTTATTGATTACTTATTTTATTTTATTACTTATAAATAACTGCATCACTCCTGTCTCTGAGCGCTATACATTAAGAGAGATTTGAAAGTATATATATTTAATTATAAATAAGTAAGGATCGTAACACATTGTAAAAATTATAGTTAGTAAATATCTATCACTTTTTACACGTTTTTAAATTCCTATTTTTTACCCTTTGAGAACATATCAAAATACAGTTATTTGCTTTTAAGTATAGGGTCGATAGGTCGAATCACACTTATTGTAAGCGTATAATGTGATTTCACAAAGGAATTTTTTTTTTGGAATAGATCGACGAAGTATACCTAATTATTTAAATATAATATCGAACCTAGAGTTGTTAAACTACACTAAATGTATTTAAGGTTATAAGCATCTGTTTTACACGAAGCTTAAATATTTTTAAATTTCACTTCTTCTTCCACACAAGTACAATGAAATAGTTTTTTCTTTCAAACTTAAAAAAAAATTAATTATAAACTTTAGTATGTAAGTTTCAGAGTGGAGTGGGGTAGCTGAGTGGTAGGGTACTGAGCTTTCAATGCTAAAGGTCCCAGGTTCGAATGACGGCTCATGGAAGAAAAATTATTTATTCTGTTTCATTGGCCGTGGGGCGACCCTGGGTAAGTAGACCCTCCTGTGGCACACTCAGCCTCTATAAAGTGGGTACCTTTAATTTAAATAATTAATCAAGGGGAAAAACTTCATGGGTTGTAGTGGTACAGGTTTTTTTTAAAAAGTAAGTTTCGTATAATTTGCTTTGAAACAAGTGATTTCAGTTTAATTATTTTATTAAATTATAGTTTTCATATATAGTTTTCACAAATTATTATTTATAACTGTTCATCACTATTACCTTTTATTACTTTCTAGACTAGATATTGTTTTTTCTAAAATTCTCCGCTTATATTATACGCATATCTTCTGACTAGTATTTCTGGAAATACATTTTCGACATGAATCAACATTTTCCCTTTTTTCTCCATTTTCAAATTATTCTTTAATAATTCATAGTCATTTTTTATAGTTACTGTCAATAAAAGAGAGTATTTTTTTTAGAAATAAACTAGATTAATGGTACTTTAGAAGGAGACGTCGTATATGAGCATTGTACATTTAAGCCCTATAAAGTGTCATCCATGGGGATAAGGCTTAGCTTATATTAAAAATAACTTAATAATACACTGATATACCTTGTTTAATTAAAATCGTTAAAGCCGTTTTCGAGAAAATCATAAAAATGTGTTACATCGATGATATCAAGTGCCACTTCCGGTTAACCGATTTTGACGAAAATATTGCTGTAGCATCTGAGCCATCTAAAAACCTTAAATATGCAATTTCACTTTCTTACGACTCTTTTTTTAGCTAGACTGCAAAAACATACAAACCGTGGGGGGGGGCGGATCTCCCTTCACATACTTCCCTTAAATATCGTATCGCCTAGGGTGTATGTGATTAATATCTGTATATATGATTTAATATTTCTCAAAATAATAGTCTTCAGTACAGGCCTCCTTTTATCAAATTATTAACTCCTGTCTGAAACTTCGTGAGTGGATGTATCTTATCCTAACCTACAACATTGTTATTTACTAAAATCCTCGTTTTCGTATTAATTTAATAAGGAACTAAAATCTCATCAATATCCATTTGCTTTGGACTTGAATCGTAAGATAATCCGATCACAAACTTGAGAAAAGATGTGGTCTACAAAAACATTGGCCTGTTTGGCCTAATTGGCCTAAAATAACCTCGTTATTTTGACCCCTTGGTGGCCGAGGTAACGCCGAGTGACCCAATATTTTTGTAGATTTTGTGATCAAATTAATTTACGATTTAAATGGAAAACAAATGTTTGTTCATGAGTTTTTAGTACCTCATTAAATAAACGAAGTTTATAAATCTCCAAATTAAAAACGCCCCATTTTCGATTCTTTCCCTGAATGAAAAAGTTGTTGCTTGCGATAAGGTGAAAACATTCAAGAAGTTTTGAATGGTTGTTAATTGTTCGATAAAAAGGGGTTTGTAAAGCGAACAATAGCCCTCATAGGTGCAATTATATTGACACTATTTTGATAATATTGAAGGAGCTTCAATACAGAATTTAAAAAAAATATCTACCAGTTTGATTGACGTCAATATAATTGATACCAATATATCCTATACACAACCAATATATTGACCTAATTCGATAAGGGCTCAATAATATTGACCGTGTGAGAGGCACCTTGAACATGAAGGATCTTTAATTGACCACCTTTATGGTGATTATCATTAACAAATTTTACCAAGGTATCATCAACAAGAAGCGGTAACGCTAAGGATTAATATGTGAATTGCATTTGCTACATAGGGGCGGCCCTTCCTGAGTTAGGGAGAGGGTGGAACATATGCTACGCAGTTCTAATTCCATTTACACTAACTTGCCTTTTGACTCACTCCCTTTAATACGAGTTAACCTACCTACCAACCATAGGAGTGATTATGTCAAAAGAGATAAACTTATACGTGTTCCTAAAATACCTGTTTGTTATATTTAAAAAAAAAAAAATGTATCCAACTTCGCTGCCATTTAACTTTTAGAATAAAATCGTAATTGCCGTGTTTAAACTATAGACTGAATTTATTGGAGAGCTAAAAGAGCTAAGTCATGCCAGAATAGTCCTTTTCTTTTCTTATTGTATATTGGTACTTGAGTATGTATGTATATACAAGGTTATATGTCGTTGCCGTTATATGTCCTCGTATCTTTTTGTCGTTGCAAGCTTTCTCATGGAATCCTCTTGCTGCTACTACCAAATGTATTTCTTCCGTCCATATCTTTTCCGACCTACCTCTCTTCTTCCTATTCTATGAAGCATCTTTTTAGACCATCGATCGCCCGGTGCGATATTCTCCTGTTCCCAATTCAACTCATCTTTTTTGTCTCAATGGAATATAAGATGTTATGGGATTCTTTTACTTTTTTTCCCTGATGACGTTATTTGGGGCGTTCTTTAGTCTAGATATTCAACAAGTTTACTTTGATTTCTATCTATCCCGGCGCTACAACTCGGTGCCGGTCTTGGCCTCCTCAGCTTTCTTCAGTTATCTCTGCTCTGTGCATCCGTCATCATGCTTCTGACTCCCAGGATATCCTATTGCAAACACCATCGGACCATCTGAGATTTTGTATTCTCCTTTTTCTAATACCGCCGAAAAAGTTCCGTCAAAATTATCTTAGGAATTGCTTCCTCATCCATTCAAGCCGCTAGTCACGTGGTCCAGCTGGCCCATCACAGTTTTGAAAGGTTCATTTTCAGAACCACGTCTTCTTCATAAAAAATTAGGTAAATTTCGATCTTCTTTCGCCTTCTCCGATTTTCATCGATATGAATTCCTAGAAATTTATCGCCCTAAAACCCTACCCTATCCTACCCTTCAAAATGTTGTTGGAAAATTTTCCTGTCGAAGATAAGAAGGTCTTGCTCAATTTTCTTATAACCGCGTCTACAAAAGTCTAGTTCCGTTGATACAAGTTTTCTTGCTGAGTCTTTTACATTTACTCCATGATGGTAGGAAAAATTCACATGGAATAATAAATTATTAAAAATAACAAAACGATATCGTTAAAATTAGATTTAAAGGTGATAATGCAGGAATAAAAAGGACTTAAATTTTAAGGTTTTTATTGGTGCCGAAAATACTACCTAGCATATGGGTCATCATCAGGGCGTGTTTCGAGCACTGAAGGCGTTCAAGTACTCAACAATTAGATTTACTTTTATTTTTTTCATTAATCACGCACTTGTTGATTAAACTTCAACACAGCCTAGAAAGTTTGGTCGTCAGAAAAAGAACGTCAGCTCTTTCAGTGCTAGAATCCGTTCCTCTCTCTGTATTATAAGTTTTCAGTGCTGTACTTACAGTAATGCAATCAGGATAGCTATCCTTGATGACTTGCAAGGAATGGTTACGGACGTGAGGTAACCGATTTCAATGAAACCTTTTTTAGTTACGCTTGTTCAAAAAATGTTTGGCCCATGTCCAGGAATTCTTGCCATTGCCCCGTAATAGTCGAAGATTTTTTTTATAAAATATTACATTTTTTTCTTAATAATTCCACCTTTGCTCTGTATTGATTTATAGTTTAAAATACATCGACCCATTTTTTGTATGTAACATAAAGAAAACATATTTCTGTTTATATTAAATGAATTCAAATGTAAATTTATTTATTAGTAAATGAATTCAATTGTAATTGAATTAATCAAATTTAATTGATTAATGAAGTACAAAATCCTAAAAATACTTCCAATAAAGTAGGCCGACTACATTTTTATCATGAAAAAGCAATTCAGATTCGTTTCTTGCGTCCTTTAAAACTTTCAAATTCTAGTTTGTATAGAATATGAAACGAAATATAAACTTTTTCGATTTCAATGGAAGATTTATTTTCAAATTGTTTATTAAAGCATTCAAAACTCGACATTTTCTCCAAGTCCAACGTTACTAAAACCGTAAAAAACAAATGGACTGATATATTATAACCTATCGGAACACAGAGCAAGGCCAGAAAACGAAAATATAAACGATCTGTCGGACTTGTGAACTATCTGAGTGAGTATTGAAACCTCTCATTTTTTTTAATGACTCTTATTGTAATTGAGGTGACGTTTTTATGTTTTGAATTTTGGATTCGTCACTTCTCCATGAAATTCCTCCTCCATTCCTCAAGACCGTTGTTGACAGCCGTAAAAGAGATTTATGCTACCGTATTATATATAGTGTATATAAATAATATATAAAAATAAATATCTACATATATTCTAGATATTCTTTTCTTCTGTTTTGGTATATAATATTTCAGTTTCTAATTTTGTTATTTAGGTCAACATTATACCGATCTTTTCACTACAAACAAATTCTTGTATACAAGTTCTACATATATACAAATATATATTAAGAGTAGCTTAATATATGTGCTAGTGGACTGTCGGTGTGTACCTGGCCTAATCGAAGCTCTATTTTTTAAAATTCTAGCTTTGAAGAGGATCCCATCGTTGACTTATATAAAAAAAATACCGGGATCGAAACTTCAATAAACATAGAGGAAATGAACATTCAGTAATTTATTAAATAATTAATAAGTGACCTTATTCCCAATTAAATAGTTATGTTTAAATTTATATATATATATATATATATATATATATATATATATATATATACAATAATATTACTATATAAAAAATACTAGAGGCAGTTAAAATAATTCATTAATAGAATTACAACGTAACATTCGAGCATACAACTTTTGTTTGATAAACCAATGAGGATAAATAATTTAAAAAGTAATGTTTTAGACTCAGAGTGGCATAAACTTATGTATTTTATTCCTTATTTTGTTTTAGTTATTCATTAAATCAATCTGAATTTTTATTATTTTGTAGATACTGAAGTGTAGATTTTTTTTTTTAAATCTATTTATTGAATAATAATACAATCAGCCACTGCTGGAGGGCTACAAGCATTAGGGCTAAAAGTTCTCATTCATACAATATATACAAATAATAAAGAAATAAATATAAATATAAGAAGTAAATAAATAATACTGATGAAGAAGGTAAATAAAAACGAAAAAAATATACAAATAAAATAAAATAAAAACTTCTAAACACAATCATAACTATATACATTCGCCCAAGACTCTCCGAGCCAGGCTTTTCCCCCCACACATGGAAGGCAAAGCAAGACTCCGGAAGATCCCAGTGCCACTTTTCCAACCGCATCACTAGTATTAGAAGCCGGTGGAGACTGAAAGAGGGTACTATAGCCACAGACGATCAGGACATGAGTGAAGAAGCTGGCCATTGCCAGGATTCCAAAGGCATATTTACAAAAGATCTCGAGGCCACTGCCGTTTCAACCTTCGAGGGGGGTGGTATGGATGCTCGGAGCTGGATAGGGATTGCGCTAGAGGATTGGGATGACGAATGAGGTTCTGGTGAAAGTTGGAGAATCTGGATGGGATGATGTCATGGACATATAGGATGTCAAGGTCATGGTGTAGGGTCTTGTTCGTGACATAATGTGGAGCATTGACTATTGTTCGAAGGACTTTGGACTGGAACGATTGGATGCGTTTGATATTCGATAATTTAGTTGTCCCCCACAGTTCAAGTCCGTAGGTCCAGATAGGTTTCAGTATGGTCTTGTAGATTAATGGATTTGAATTTAAGGATTTTTTTAGTTACGTTCCAGAGGGAGTTATCACTTGCAGATAGTGAGGAAAGATAGGAATTATAGGATTGGGATCTAAACGTAGCCAGTTTTTGTTTTACCTGCTTGGAATAATAGTTATATGATTTCCGATCATCATGATGCCTGGTTCTTTCCCAGATGGTCCTAGAGCTTCGTTTTCTATTAATAAGGTCCAGTAGGTCTTGGGGTAGAGGATTTATTTGGCGGTATTTTTTAGAAGGATCAGGTGAAGATGCAGTCCAAACTGCTTGTTGGATCAAGGTAGTCATGGAATATACTGCTTCATCTATGTCTGCAGGTGTTTTTAAGGAAACTCTGAGGTCAATATTATCATCCAGTATTTGACGGAAGAGGTTCCAATTAACTGGCCCCCTGATAAATGAAGGTGGAGGTGGTTTGGGAATTGGTGATGTGGAGACCGTTAGGATAAGGGGACTATGGTCTGAGGAAAGATCATCAAGTCTTGAAATGCAATAATTAAGGGACCCTAAACCTTTGTGGATAAAAAATCTAGGAGATCGGGATTGCGGTTAGGATCTGTTGGCCAATATGTGGGAGAATTGGGTGAGAGGATGTTGCTGTGATGGGAATTAAGTGCAGATAGCAATGTTCGTCCTCGAGAATTTGTGGTTCTGGCTCCCCATTGCTGGTGTTCAACATTTAAGTCTGCACCTAGAAGGAAGTGGTGTCCCAAGGAGTTCAGGAAGGAAGTTAATTGGGATTCTGAGATGGCTATTTTAGGCAGGGAGTATGCTGCGACTACTGCTATTGGGTAAAGGGTAAAGTTTGGATTATCACTGCAGTGGATTGTAGGAAATTATGGGTTAGCAAAGGGAATAGATGATGAGAAAGGCATTGATGGATAATTATGGCAGTGCCTGCATGTGCTGTTCCATCAGGATGGTCGGTTCGATAGATATGATAGGTGGGGATGTTAAGTGGTCGTTTGTTGGTAAGTCGAGTTTCAGTTATTAATGCTATATCAATGTTTTTGTCCAGCAATAAGATTGTTAGTTCGTTGATGTGATTTCGAATACCATTCGCATTCCAAAGGAGAACGGAGAGGGATTTGATTGGGGACATTTAAGGATTTCTCGGCAGTGGGATGAGGTTGGATACAACATTGGTAAGGAAGGAAATGAGAGGAGTGATTAGTGACCTGAATTCAGAGAGGAAAGAAGTCAATAGGCTTGTGAGGTCAGTGGCATTGGGAGGAGGAGGAATGAATGTCTGGTTATTAGGCCTAGGTTCAGAGATGGAATAAGGGTCTTGAGGTTGAGATGTGAATACTCGAGGTTGAGGTTCTTTTGGCAGGGCCTGAGTTTGTGTGGGTGCAGTGTCTCCTTTGAACATCTGAGCATAGGACACTCTGGTATTTACAGTTCTAGAGGGTTGTCTTGGTGTCCTTGTAGATTTGTAGAATTTGTTTCTTCTCTACATAATTTTTGTATTTGTTTTTTAACATTTAATTATATTTTATTTTATTATATTTCTCTTTTCCAGTACATTTTGGTACTGTTCATTCATCTGATACGGTATAATTTATTATTGTTTTATTAATGGATTTTATTTAAATATCGGTTATTTAATTTCATCTTTTGTAATATATTTTAAGTACCATTTCTTTAAAGTATCTTTACCTTTAGTTGTATGAATTAATCGCATTATCCAACATATTGTGTATTAAGCTGTACTTTTTATTAATAAAAAAAATGTAATGCATATAATATACACATTTCTAAGAAATATACACTTCTTCTGTAGGGTTACAATAAAAAAATGAATATTAGATATATTATATATATATATATATATATATATATATATATATATATATATATATATATGTATATGTATATATATTTATAATACGGCCCATTTATTCATTTATTTAAGCTATTTTCTTTATCTGACTCAATTTAAGTAAGATAGAGCTGAACCGGTTACCCGGCTTATATAGGAAAGGTTAAAACGTTTATGGGGAAGAAAATTGGTATTATGGTAACGGAATAAAGAACAAAGGAATCTATTAGAAGATAATTGCTATGTTACTGGAAGGGTTTGCCGAGGCATAGATGAGAGGATCGTGTTAGGTTTAATCTTATAAACTTAGGTTTCAAGAGACTTATGTGGAGAGAAATATGAAGGGCCACTCATAGGTCGTAGCTGTACCCAACTTCCTGTGTTTTCTCTACCTTTACGGCAGAGATCATCTTGTATTACATGATATCAGAACGTACATAAGGTATATACAGTCGAGGTCATAGAAGTCCCATAACAGAGTATTTGATTTTATTTACCAGATTTGATTTTATTCACTTTTTTATATATACATACACACACAAACATATATATATATATATATATATATATATATATATATATATATATATATATATATATATACGTAAATTGTTGATTTTTATTTTTAAATTGTGTTAAAGTATGGTAGAGAGTCGAGTAGCTCAATGGTAGAGCAAACTTCCAGCGATCAAGGTCCCAGATTCGAATCCCGCTTCATGCCACAAAAAAAATTATTCTGCTTCATTGACCGTGGGGTGACCCTGTGTGACTTCGCGAATGGCTCATTGACGAAAATCCTCGTAAATAAGACGTTTTCTAAAAACTCATGAAAACTCATTTGCTTTCCACTTGAATCGTAAGATTATGTTACTTGCTAAAAGATTGGTCCGTTTGGAATTACCTCCACTTCCAACATGTTACAACAACGAGGTTATATTTGCCGAACGGTCCAATATTTTTGCAGGATACCTTTTCTTTCGATTTTGTGTTTAAATTATTTTACGACTCAAGTGGAAAGCAAATGAGTATTCATTAGTTCATTAAATCAACTTAATTAACATGAAGATTTTCCATTTTTGAGAATTTGCTAAGATAAAAAACTTTTAGATTCCGATAAGACGAAGTTTTTGACGGATGTTAATTATTTGATAAAATGGGGTCTTTACCGCGGGCGGTAATTTCAATACTTATCAATTTGTATAAAAAAACTTTATAAACCGATTTTTTCTAGATAAGTTACCAAATTAATATTGTATTCGTTATTACTTATTTGTGTATAATACCAATTATGTAATTTACATTAATTTTTTTTTCCATTACGGATAAAACATTTTTTTTTATTCAAACCATCCCCACATTGCATATAAAAAAAAAATCAAAATTTTAAATTCACAATTAAAACCCTCATATTCCAATTTCTGTATCAAAACAGTCAGATACCTGTTAACCATGAGCAAAGTAACAGCACTTTGCTCTTTTTACTCATTTATTACTTTTAACTTTGTACATGTATTTCATGTCACTTTTCATAAAATGATAGCTCTCTATTTTTTTCTTTGTACATAACAAGAATCTCCTACTGTCTATGCTATTTTATGGATATATTTTCTTATTGTGCTTCTTTTACTTATATTAAATTTTACTAACCTTAAATTAATTAATCGTCATGCTCTTCTCAGGATGTAGAAACATGCCATACACCATTTTGATAGAGAATAGAAAAATAACATTATTCAGAATGAACTCCTGTTTCACTATTTACAATAGTAATAGTAATTCAGACGTTCATTTTAATGTATTAACCGCCTATAAAATACAGTGTTTTGTTCATAGATTTATTTGTTTTGTATATAATTAGTTTACTTGATATTGTTCGTTTTTTAATTGTTTTGTTATTTACTTAAAGTAACAGAATTTTGGCCAAAAGTAATCTTTTTAATTGTTTGTAAAATTTTGTTATCTTTAATGCATTTTAACCCATAATATAGTTATATTTTTATTCTACTCTATTTTTTAAACATTTCTCGCCTACATATTTACAATTATTTACGAGCTGCGTTCCTTATGTTTTCAGAGGAGACATTTCAAATGTTGTATTATACAATGTTTTTTTTTTTTTGTTCTTTTTTAAATACTATAGAAAGTTCGATTAGGGAATGATTTGTCAATCATTCATCCTTTATCTGTGTAGCCGAGATTATGACCTATACGAAGAAAATTACAATTCAAATTTCAAAAATCTCCTTTAAAAATGCCAACGGACAGTTTTCCTACTAGTCTGTCCATACCTTTATAGCGATTTCCATTAACTTTTATTTCTAGTCAATACAGTTACAAAATTCAATAAATAAAGAAAAACAATTAAAAATACATCTAAATTATACAAATCCTCATACCAGACTGAAACGACAAGAAACCGCCCGATGTTTCCGATTACTTCAGCACTTACTAGACAAACGCTCTAAACTTCCAATTAATTATAAAAAAACCCATATACATAACTATAATAAGTTGTTTGGACTTACGGAGTTGAGCTGTGGGCCTCCACTAAACCAACGAATTCCTCTCGTATCTAATCCTTACAATCCAAAATCCCTCGTAAAATCCTCAATGCTCCCTACTTTGTTACAAATAAAACGATCCATAATGAACTTTATGTTTCTTATGTTTCAGATCTGACCCAATCCAGATACCTATCCTTCCATAATAAACTTCAGAATCATCCCAACCCTCTCGTTTCTAACTTTGCTTCCTCTTCAATTGCTGATAACCCTCCGAGGCGTCTGAAAAAAGATGGCCCCGTGATCTCCTAATTTAGATATATCATCAGAGTTCTACCATTGGGTAGTTACTCAGCAAGTGTTTTCACGTCATTATATCGATATGTTCAAATTTACTAAATGTATTCCTTTTATACAGTTGTAAATATCATTAAGAAATAAAAAAAAAATATGCAATGTATTTCTTTTTATCCAAAGTTTTTATAAACATCTCGTTTCATTAATCTCAGACTCTGTTTCATATATAGAATCAGGCATGGTGAATTTTGAGCAATATAAGACCGGACATGTTAAGCAATATTAATTTGCCTCTGAAGGCTGTGCCGTTGAATTTCTAAACATAATTCAGCTAGTAGGATATAATCTCGTACTTAAGGGTCCATTCCTTCAAATTGTTGCTTAATTATAAACATAAATTTAAATTTGGTAATATCGTTCTTCGAACACAAGTTGTGCAAAATGTCATGTGATTTTATTTCCTGTCACCTAAAAGTACCCGTGTTTTCAGCAAAAATGACTACAATTAACTGTTGCATAGCTTTTATGTCTTGTTTTTCCATGATTTATGTATTGTTATAAACATAATTGCCTAAATACATTTCTTATTTATAAAAAATAAAAAATGTAAAAACAAAGATTTAAAAAAAAAATGTTCGTGTAAAATGGTTATGAAGCTGTGTTTTTCTACTAAATATCTGTCATAAAAATTGATACGTATTTATGAGTGACAAATTTAATGTTCGTAGCCCTAATATTTACGTTTTCGTGAAAATAATTAAAGCAATTAGCAGGTTTCTTTATTTTAAACGTAAATGTTAGGACCAGAAACATTTGTTTCGTCAATTGTAAATATTGTTCCGTATTCCTGTAATGGAGATCTAAGTAAAAAAAACATATTTTTATTATCACTTTATATGATGAATAATAAAAAAATCATTATTTTAATATATACAGATATAAAAAGTGTGTTATGCATTTATACTTATTATAACTGAATTTCTTATTATACTTATTATGAACTGGGAATTCCCGGTAAGTTGGTGAGATTGACAAAGGCGTCTACAAATCACTCCAAACGTAGATTCCTAATACAAGGAGAAGTATCTGAAGCCTTCAAAGTTTGAACGGGTTTACGGCAGGGAGATGAACTATAACCGATGTTGTTCAACTTAGCCCTGGAGAAGGTAATAAGAGCAACATCAAGGGAAAATGGAGGAGTACGCGTCGAAATGAATCATAAAATCCTTGGATACGCAGATGATATAGCTGTCCTTGGAAGTAATCAAGAAGACATTGAGAAACTCGCTACAACTCTGATAAGAGATACAGAACAGATGGGCCTACAAGTAAATGAACACAATAACCTCAATAAATGACCAACGGGCAGAAATAGAACAGCGTATAACTAGCTTAAACAGTGTTTTCTTCTTCCTCTCGAAGGTATTGAAATCCCGAAAAACCTCAAGAAATCTCTAACTAAGGGTGAACAATGCTATGATATAGCCAGTTCTAATATATGGCTATGAGATCTAGACACTAACCAACAGCCTAGAAAAAATTCTTGAAAGATTTGAGAGGAAAATCCTCCGTACGATCTGGTATCAGAGCACTAACACGTGGAGAAGAAAGACCAACAAAGTAACTGCTTACAGAAACTGGTCAATCAATACCCCATGATATGAAGGCACGGAGGTTAAGATGAATGCCTCAATATAAGGCAAAAAACCAGATGGATAGATAGAATCAGCAAAGATGCAACAGAGCTGCGTGCAGATAAATGGAAAGAAATATCCCAAGGCAGGCAAAAAAGCTTGCTAAGACGGCAAAAGAAAACTTATTATTGTACATCCTAGGTCATTGAAATAAAAGAAATTAATGCTGTGCAATAATTTATTATAGTCATTTTTGCAGAAAACAAGGGTACATTTAGTTGACAGGATATAAAACCACAATTTTTTTTTTACACAGATTCAGATAAATCTCAACTTTTTTCCAAATAAGCCTCTACTCAATTAATATGGACTTAAATGTTGTTAAAAGAGGATTTTTTTCTATAAGTGGGGTACCTTCAGTATAGGTGCAGAATGGTGAAAAAAAAAAAACATCGCAAATAATTTATGGTTATTTTATTTTTTTTTTTTTTATTAACGAAATTTACAACTGTAATTAATAATAAATACAAGTAAATATGAACAAGTAATATGACATGTACAACATGAGGAGAAACTATCCATTGGTAGCACTCCAATTATAATGGTTATTTAAAAAAAAAAACAGAGTTCTACTTAGCTTAGCTACTTAAAAGTCGTCTTTGAATTGCTTTAACAATGGCAATTCTACATTCATTTGATTTTTGTCTAGTTATCTGAGGGAAAATTGTTAATTGCTTAATTTTTTTTTTAGCTATCACTTTGTATTAAACTAAAAACGTGGTATTTAAAAAACATAAAACTTAAATTTCCTTCTCTTCTATCGAAGATCGGACTGTTGCTTGCATAATTTTTTTTTTTTTTTTTTTTGTAGCTTTTAGGCTCTGCTATCACTCCTATAAATATTTCTATATCTAATATCTACTTACGGAAAGCCCTGTATAAAACATTCAGATATAAATTTTTCGTTCACACTCTGTAGACGAGAGGCCATTTAAAAAAATAAAATAAAAATAAATATAAAATCCAAACTTTTCTGATTCCTATAACCGAGTAAGAGACGAAGGCTATCACAAAAAGTCAAAAACTGGTGCAAAGAAATCCACTTTCACGATATTTAGAACAGAAACGTTGTGTCTTATATTTGTTGAGAAGCATGTTGCTTTCTTGTCACAATGCAGTGGCCTCTTTAATTCCTTCTGTAAACAATAGTTATTCTTAGTGCTCGATCGATAACTATCGACATCACGGGAGAAGTGAACCTACTCTGATTGATAGAAGTTGTAGTCGGCAACCAGGCTCGACGAAAATGGGTCCGGAAAAAGGTCCTTATTTTCTGACTCAGTGAAAGTTAAAAAAAAAAAAAATGATACATCTCAGTGCCTACGAATTAAAAAAAAAACTTTTTGGCTTGCTTTGAATTTATTTGTTTTGGAATATAATTAGTTTGCTTGATATTGTTCGTTTTTTAATTGTTTTGTTATTTACTTAATGTAACAGAACTTTTGGCCAAAAGTAATCTTTTTAATTTTTTGTACATTTTTTTTTATCTTTAAGCCACTTTAACCCTGAATATAGTTATTTTTCTATTCTACTCTATTTTTTAAACATATATGGCGTAGATATTTACAATAATTTACGAGCTGCTTTCCTTATGTTTTCAGATGAGACATTTCAAAATAATACAACTTTTTTTTTTTTTTAATACTATACAAAGTTCGATAAGGGAATTATTTGTCAATCATCCTTTATTTGTGTAGCCATTATGGGCTATACGAAGACAATTAAAATATTTAAAATCCAATTTCAAAAATCTTCTTTCAAAATCTCCTTTAAAACTGCCAACGGACAGTTTTCCTACAAGACTGTATATGCCTTTATAGCAATTCCTATTAACTTGTTGTATTTTTAGTCAATACAGTTATAAATTTCAGTAAATAAAGAAAAACAACTATATATCAATTATACAATGTAGAGTTTAGTTATTTAAAACTGATACAAATTGTGCATTGTGATTTGACATATTTTATTTTGCTTTTAGTGTTTGATATTTTACATAATATTACCGTTGATACTGTTACAAGATATTTAATATCCTTATCGCAAAAAAAAAAAAAAAAATAGCTTCTAATATCCGACATAAATCTGATGTGGCAAAATATTTTTCGTTCATAATTTAAAACTTTAATCAACACATCATTCCGTAGAGAAATATTGAAGATATTATATGATCAAAGACTGATCTATTTCCCAATTAATGTATGACTTATTACATTCTTTAAGTATTTATATAATTAAACTTTTAAGTCAGCTCGGCGATAGTTTTAAAAGAGTATCTTCCGTCAATGGCTAAATGAAAACGTTTTTGGGGGTAGAGAAAATCAACAAAAGATTATGAGTGCATTTTTACCACAGCGGAACTAAGATTTTTGCAAGGGGGGGTTAGGTTAATTTTTCTTCCTCGGTACACAGTTCTTTGCTATATTTTGAAAAAAAAATATCATTTCATAACATTAAATCATATTATGGGCTCAATTAAAGTCGAATCTATAAACAAGCACAAACAAATATATTTTATTTAAATATAAAATAAAAAAATAGCATGAGATACAATTTGGCGCCCATTAAATTCTGCCACGTGTGGCAAGTGCTCCCTTTCCACTAACTTCTGGAGCTGGTCCTTGTTACCAGGGTAGGACGTGCGGCTAAAGCCAATCAAGGCTTGTTCGTTTTCCTATATTGGGCCAGCTCACAGGCTATGTCCTTGCCCAAACACTCTAAATCAAACTTCCTCCCATACACACAACCATAGGTTATTAAAAATGCAAATGCCTCAACGTAAATACAAGAGCAGCTTAAACCCCTATGTACCAATATTGTTATAACCAGAGCCTAGATTTTTATGCAGTAAAAACCCACAATATATGCCATATATCTGGCGGATCTACGGGGGGGGAGAGGGGCTATCGAACTGAGGCTTCCCCCTCCCCTAAATGCATTTTTTTTATCCACATTTGTTACTATGAGTGATTTGAGTTAAATATTTCAAAAAAAGTTATATTTCCTATTTTTTTTTAAATTATAGTGCATATACAACTACTAAATATAACCATGTCTTATAAAAATAAAAAAAAACTCTAAAAGTATTATCGTTCGTTTAGTTACATTTACGTCCAATAGGACTTCAAGAATCACTTAAATCCCATTTCTAATTAGGTAGTTAGTTTCTTTCTTATACTTCCCAAGTAATTATCGTTATATATATATGAAGCTTTCAGGCTGAAGCCCCCCATAAAAAAAATACTTAAATCATGGATCGGCTATTGTGCCGATCCATTTATTTTATTAAATGCAATAAAAAATTGTCATATTTGCAGTAATATAATATAAAATATACAATATTATAAAATAAGACTCTGTTTATTTTTTCACCATATTTATTTTAATTTTCATAGCTGCGTTTCGGCCGTTGGTTGCTTTTTTATTCAAATACATAAGTATCAAGGTAAGATCAACATATATAAATTATTTTATATTTTAAAACTTCCTTACTTTATTCAACCATGCTTTTTGCATGTAGTCCAAAGTCTAACTAAATTTTAAGTGTGGTTGGGAGGTTGCACATTGTTATATATTTCTTTATATTGCTCCCTTATTGAAGGCTGTTATTAGACACTTATTTAATTAAAATTTTAATTTTGTGATAATATTGGCATAGGTGCTGTTTAATCTGTTTGTATCAGCTTGGAAATTACATACGGTGTTTAAATTTTTGGAAATGTAAATAGATTCTAAAATTTTATTTTGAAGCTGTTTTTTTCACTTATCAGTATTTTAGTGTTGTTAAAATCAAAATTGTGTTTTTGTTGGGCGCTATGTGTTGATAATCCCGTACTTGTGTTATATTTTTTGATAAAATATACAATGGAAAATTCTTCAAATATGCAATAATACAGCAAAAAAATATTTAATTACGACAATGTGCCTACAAAACGTTGTGAACTTAAATTTGTTATTGAAGAAAAGTTTAAAAATCATTTTTTTTACAAACCAAAAAAAAAAAATCATAATGTGAGGAACAAACGAGGGGAAATAAAAAAATATATGTATTAATGGTTAAAAACATAATATGAAATACTTTTTAGAATTAAAATATCAAAATGATACAAACTTCCAGTCGGTAACTAATAAAACGGTAACAGATAATATGAAAGTAGTTACAATACAAATTATACACATAAATAATAATCATTAAAAAAAATAATATATGGTACGTCACTGAAGTTCAATTTGTAACCTATTCCCCTCAGATCTTAATGAAAATTTGTAAATATACAAGTAAGTAAAAATTCCAAATTATAACCAGTTGTAACGATTAGTTATAGAATTATGGGCGTATAAACTTTTAAAATATTTTAAGTTGAGAAGACATTTTGAGCTCAAAACAAGCACGTATCTGTTTTGTTTTCCTTCGTAAAACCAACATTTATAGACCAAGATCTTTCAAAATGTATTCAATTGTCATTAATTACTTACTGAATCTGCCGATACCATAAGTTTTGGCATTATAATTTTTCTTCGTGTATCAAAAAATTTTTAAACATAAATTTTCAAAGTTGTGATAAAATCTAGAAATCTACCTGTAACTAAAATCTCTCCCCAAATACTTCAATACAACCAGATATAAATGAAAACAAAATAAAATTCTCTACCAAAACAATATAAGTGGGCTTTTGAGTTTGAAGAGTTATATTACAATATAAACCCAAAAATTAGTATATAATTTGGTATTTTTACTTACTTGTATATTTACTTAATATTTATAAATTTTCAGTAATATCTCGGTGGGTTACGTGCCCTGAATGATTTAGCATGAAATGACCACTTATTAAAAACGAAATTAATATAAATTAAAAAGCGAAATATAAGAAAAATTGCAATAATTTTAATTAAAATATAATTAACAAGGATAAAATATAAAAAAATTAAAATGGATTATGAATTTGTAAGCGACATGCTCTGCATTAAAATTAATTAATGAATTTATAAATCTGTTTCTGAAAACCTATTTTTCTACCGTTTGAAATAATTTTATAATAATAAAATGTTATTTCTACATCAACAGATCTGACCGGGACAAATTTATATCCACTTAAAATTATCGGCTTGTTGTTTTTAATAGAAACTTGTTTTGAACATGAAACCTAAAACAAACTTTTCAATTAGTTTTAAAAACTATATCATCTTTGGATACCTAAATATCGAACCAATATTTGAATGTTGATGAAATTGGTGCACTTAAAATAATAAAAGATATTATTACTCGTAATGAAAGTAAGAAATTGAATCTTTATGTGGAGTATAAAATTTTAAAAGGAATTAGAAGATGGACATATTTATTGTAAATTGTAGTAAGAAATTTCTTCATCAATGTTGAATTTTAATTTATTATTTTATACTATCATTGTTAATTTTTATTTGAAATCATAAAAATATGCAATTATATACATTTATCATAAACTATACAAATATGGGCAATATAAAGTTTAATTGCATTTGAGTATACTGATTCGTCTAGATATTTTATTACCAGTTTAAAAACTGCGTACAAAAAAAATATGCAATTGCATAAAAATACGGGTATTGGTATTAACATAATTTTATAAACAACTTGAATACATAGAGATAATATTTTTTATTAAAAACTCAGTATTACGTACATATATACATCAAGAAAAACAATGATTCCAACAGAAATCAACAAGAATAATAAATTATTTAGGTACATTCTTTTTTTTTAATTACTTATAGCCATTTTTGTTTAAAATATTCATATAAACAACTTTTCAAATATTTATTTAATCCGCGAACTGAGACTTGATGTGGCCTGTCTAGGTTAATTTAAATAAAACACTTAGAATTCATACATAGTTTATTACTTGACCAAACACTTAATTGAAATCAGAATATTGTTATTATGTTTTTATCCTAATGTACAGCTTTATAAATTTAATTTATTTAATTGTTATTTGAGTATTCAATTGCTAATTATTTATTTTTTATTTTCTTCTTTAATGTTCATTCCATAGTTTTCGCAATTTTCGAAGATCAATTAAGATTAGGGCGATCAACACCTCTCCTAGAATTACCATGTTTTCCAAATTATCAGAAAATTTGTCGCCACTCTTGAACAGTTTTTGGATTCCATGGAGAAGAGACTAACCCGATTCTTCCTTCATATTGTTAGCGAGGGAAACGTTCGTCGTTTAGTTCTCTTTATAATGAGCTATTATTCAAAATTGTATCCTAACGCGACGCTGTGTTGGAGAGGTGAAAAGGGGGAAAAAATAGTATCGAAAACCAAATTATACCAAGTTGTATTGAAGATATGGAATAAAATATCTCAGAAACTAAAAATCGGACCTGCATATTGTAAGCGAGAGAAATGTTCATCATTTCATCCTTTTTATAATAAGCTATTATTTATAATTTATAATTCATATTATTAATATCGCAACTGGCGGATCCAGGATTTAATTTTGGGGGGAGGGAGGCTTCAGCTTGAAAGCTTTTTTTCTATATATATATATATATATATATATATATAAAAAAAAACGATAATTACTTTGGAAAAAAAGAATAAAGACACTGACTAACTATATGAAATGTGTTTAACTGATTCTTGAAGTCATATTGAATGTAATTATACGAATAACAATACTTTAAGAGATAATTTTTTTTATATTTTTTCCATAAAATATGGTTACATTTTACCATTTGGGAGGGAGGGGAGAGGAATTTCAGCCCGAAAGCTCCCCTCCCGTCCCCGTAGATCCGCTTGTTAATCTCTCCTTGTTGATGTTTTAACTTATATCGTGAGATCTAAAGCACACTCATCTCAATTTTGTTTTTAGTTAAAGCTACACATTCAACAAAAAACGTGAAAGACTTTAGAAAACATAAGCCTTGATTTTCCTAGTATGCAGCTGAATATCAGAACCTTTTTTTTTTTTTTTTTGTAGCCCTTAACGTTCACTATCACCTCTTTATATATTTCTCTTTACTTACGGGATATCCTGTAAAGGAATATATGTGTTTCGCTGATCTTGTTTACAATACGTCGAACGCATTAAGGATGCTTGTTAGCTAATGTTAGTGTTTTCACTGGAATATTCTAGTAGTATAAAACCAGAAAATTCTGATAAATCATTCTCTCTTATATTTTTTATTTTATTTATATCTATATTTTTTTTAAGTTGAAGTTTTTACTTTAGGAAAACTCCTATACCTCAAAGACATTATAAATAGATTTTAAAATCACTTCATTGGAACGATATAAATTCAGTCGTCAATTCAAAATATAATCCAAAATACAGAAACATGAGTAGTCTAAGCTACGGAGAACAATATTAGAACATAAGCAAATATAGAACAGCCAGCCAACTTAGGGTAGCCAATTTAACGAAACCTTCATTTTATCTTAATGGAACGGCCTATACACTAGAAGGAGAAGAAAACTGTACTATATGCAACCTCCAAAAGCCAGAAAATTTATATCATTTTTTAATAGAATGTACGATGTATAAAGACTTGAGGGAACATTACATAGAGAAATATATTACAGAATACAAAAAATCAATGTTCGGTAATTTTTTAACGATAGATAA